>JAAAKO020037086.1:0-12593 GCA_010015015.2 Bolitophila cinerea
GAACAAATTGTTTTATTATGCAGCCCGCGACCAATTTTGAGGGTTAAAAATGGCCCGTAAAGGGATTTTGGTTGGACAGGCCGGTAGTAAACAATAAAATCACTTTTGTTGAAGATGGTCGTTTATTGTCTATTTAATAAATTATTTTGGATTTTTATAATTCGATTGGCAGATTGCTACCTTTCAAATGCCTTCCATTGGTTTTCCATCTAACGTCGGCAAATGAAAAATTGTCCGTTCTCACGGCTGGTAGATGTCATCCAATGAAAAAAATAAAAAAAAATTGGTCAGCAGACGTCGGCAAACAAATAAGAATGCACACATGTAATGAATTCAATACACCTGTAAGAGTAAAAAAAAAAGATTTTTTAAAAGTAATTCTTCAACATACTTTTTCTTCAAAGTTTAATAATAATTACAGTGTCGTAAAAAATACATTTTTCCCAAAAATCATAATTTTTTTGCGGCATATACTCAGTCATTCCTGATTTCGCTAGGAAACTTGGTGTGTGTACAATAATGTTTATTTGATCATTTCTTTCTGTCCATCACAGGACCCGGGTCCACTGCTATTAATGACTTTATCATGGTGAACGTTCTCAATGTTTTCTCCAAAAGATTGTCTGATTTAGAAACACGACTCGACCCGAGCCGGCATTTTAAACATGACTCATTCCGTGAGATTTTCGCCAGCCAACCGGACTTTTAGAAAATATCCGATAACTCGACCTGCAGAAACTTAAAAACGATCTTTGGAATATATTATAAATCAACCCGTAGAAGCCACTGGAAAAAAACACAAGAGTTTACCCACAACATACTCAACCTAACCCGTCTCGCAATTTTTTTAAACGAATCTCTCAATGTACGTGCCAGTTCGCGGTTCCAGACCTCTAATGTTCACCTGAAAAATGACTCTTCCTTATCTTGTTTTTGGCTTTTGATGCTCATCTGTGGTGCATTTCCGCATGGATTGTTATTATTCGGAATTGTCTTCTAGGTACGAAAATATGTAATCTGTGTTTGTCATTGGCCGATAACCTTTTTATTTTGGCGATGATGGTTCTGTATAGTCTATAGTACATCCACGTGTGGCATGATTGATGGTACCTTCCTTGCAAAGCAACCACATCTTGTTCATCTTTAATAAAATACAGTTCAAAGATGACTCACGATGACTTAAACATGGATTTTTCAAAAGAGCCAAGTTCTAAAAAACATATTAAACAATCAAAACTACTCCACCTTTTCCAATCCAAAGGCCTTTTTCCTCACCACTGACTGGACTATATAATAAAATTATATAATTTTAATGTAATTATCTTTTATATATTATGTATCTTCAAACAAAAACATTTTTGTTAAAGTCGAAGTAAACTTTTTTATTTTATGAAGAAAAGTCTTCCCATTAGTTGGCCATTTTTTTTCTTCTTGGTATACGTGGTTTGCAAAATTAACTGTCCGTCTCCTTAAAACTGCTATAAAATTCAAACCGAGAACATGAATGCATCCCAAAATTAACTGAACCTCGCCTGGCGCAGGACCTGGACGATAGAATAATCCGTCCTAGGAACTCACAGTTTGCAGCGATGCTAACGATAAGAAAGAACTAAGGATTCGCTTGTTCGACTCTGGAGCGTTTCCCAACTTAGTGTTCTCTGCCGAGAGCACACTTTGCATTGAACAATTTGTCTATAAACAAAGAGATAATACAAAACGATTGCGAGTCACTCGACGGCAAAGAGCCAGCCAAATCATTGTCTGGGCTGCAATATAAGAAAAAACCGCGTTCTCCGGTAATTTTTCTGTCTTAGGGCGCAAACCTACCGAGGCAAGGTCTTGCGACCTGGACTAATGCTGTGGACGATCAAAACATTTGTTTTAGAGCGTTGGACTTTCCAACAAGACTCGGTACCAAGCAAATGGATCGCAAGATTGATTAAAATTGAACGTTTCAGTTTTAATCGAAAAAATAAGTGGCTTGTTCTAAAAAACACTACTCATTGGATGCGACTAAGTTATCCCTGACGCGAGAATGGAACCAAATTAGTGAAGATATCATTCGTTGAGGAAGCGCTAAGGCCAAGGGTGGATATATTACATTGGAATAGTTCAAATTTTAGAATTTCACCTTTTTTTAAAAAGAGAAAATAAAAATATGTTGTAAAATAATCGATATTTTTCATTTTTAAATACAGACACTTTATTATGAAAATCCAGTATATGACCGTCGATAGATTTTTTCTTTAACCCTTTTCAACTTATCTGATCCAGCTAAAACTTAGAATATAGACTATTTTGCACGGGAATAATTAGAAAAAATAATATTAATTAAAAAAAATAGTTTGAAGATTTTGTATTAAATAAATATTTTTTTACCTCTCTTGTTTGTCATTTTTTTGATTTTGCAATATACACTATTGAATTATATCTCAATGTGGAGCCATTTTCTGTCACCACTTTAAGTCAATAATTTCTGGCTGATTTGTATTAGTTTTACATAAAATAAACCTCCTTATACTTTCTAAAATGTCTATAGACAAATTATTTGCATTGGCGTTCCCATTAGATTTGCCCTCTATAAACACGATCCCATCAAGACGTCTCTTAAGATTAAATTGCTCTCTTTATTTTTGACGTTTTCATTGCTCACGTGCCAGATAAACATTTACAATTTATGGCAGATGTGTTTTCTTTGCTTTCAGCTCACTATTTTTGTTTCGTCTCGTCTGACTGTATAGGTAGACATTTTAACTGAACCCGTTTTTTTATAATAAAATAAATACAAAATTATATTTATTGTGTGTATGTTAAAAGGATGAAAGAGGATTCCGCTCAGGCTGGGCTGGGCCGTGTGTCTCTCTGTGTGGGAGTGTGTGAAAATAAAAGGAAAACTGTGTTTACACACGAGATGGTGCTCTAAATATTTGAGCACTTGGAGCACTTAGAGTGTGCTACTATATATTTATAGCTAGCTATAAAGCTATGCTATGACCTATGAGTATGAAAGTGTATATATTTGTCTGGGTATAGTTTTTCTGCCGTTTTGGAGTGTTGCGCAATAGAGCAGGACACAAAATGGTCCTGAAAATGAACTAGCTTTTCCTCGTTTTGATACACAGGGAAAGTATTATGTGTGTGTGTGTGTTGTTTTTATGCACTCGCTGCGAGAGTATGTGTACTCAATATTTTATACTATATATTTTCATCGTATATATGTATAATTCTATATACTGCGTTGCGTCGCACGGTGTATTAAAGTGCATGCTTTAATGCAGACGCGGCGAGACGTTTTTCGAGAGCTCGCTGCTCGTTTTTAATGAGACTTCGCGCAGAGCCCTTCAGACTTCAGACTTCAGACAAACACATACATACACGTCATCTTGACGAGGCATTACTTCTAATTGTATGGCATATACAATTGCACGAATGGGATACGACTTTAAAATTGCTTTGACCGCATTTAATTTCTTCGGGTGTTCGTTTATTTCTTTATTATATATATACAAATATTTCATACGTATTATACACTCTTCCTTTGTCTCCGTGTAAGTGCACAGCTGTTGAATATAGTATATGCAGTTAGTAATTGCATTTTTATAAATAAATGCATTTCATTGTCAAAATGCCATTGCACTTAATTGGATTTTTCAAAAATTTCTCAAATCACATCTCTTTCATTTTCAGGACCTCTCTCCGAAGTACAAACCGCCATCGGACTGGACGCAATGCTGCCGTGTGATCTGGTGCCGGCGATCGTGCAGGACAAAGTGACGCTGGTCATCTGGTACAAGGAAAACCAGGGCAATCTCACCGACGACAAGGCCAAAAAGCCAATCTATACGTAAGCTATACACACATCCGTTCGTTCCGTCTCCGCAGTTCTCCGCCTTCCGCGTGTCTCCGCGTCGTCGGTCGTTTGTCACTGCGTCATTTTTCTCAAGTGTATATACACTCAATTTAAATAGATGACTCGTAAGAAATGCACGCGCGCGCTCGCTCGAGATACTTGAGAAAACGGTGCATATGTACTTTTTTATAATATTATATATTTTTGCGTCAACAAGGCGGTCTCGCACACACACAGACGTACCTTTATAATATAATATGCAGATAGAAAATAAGCGCGAGCTCGGCGAGCCCACACATTGCGCTCCGGCTACCTCTGCCACTACCTCTGCTGCTGCCGGCCATCGCATCGGGTAACTCACAAGCTCACAAAGTAACAACAACAACTGTCAGATGCGTGCGCTTGCACAAATGTAACGTTATAATAAAATATTTATAATGCATACAAAATAATATGCTGCGGAGATATTTACAATTGAATAACAAATGCTTCAAATGGAAATGCTTCAGTTTTATGTGTTTCTCGTGAATATTGATTTCTCTTAAAAGCAACAACAACAAAACCAACAACGGATGCATTCTTGAACGAGTTTCATGCACGTTTTTTGGAGTTGAATTATGGTTAGAAGTTCACCTACGGGCATTTAGATTTCTGTTTTGAAAATATATATATAATAATTATAAACTATGAGAATGTGCTCTTTGAAGTCTATGTTGCAGTTCTAACGTCTGGGCATCTCTACTTAATTAAATTCAAAAATCGATTCTGTCAGATTAACGGGAAATGATTTTTTGGTGCGATGTTTATATTGGTTAAGAAAGCTCATTGAATTAATATAATAATTGGCGAGAATATTTATTTAAAAATACAAATAAGACAACCAGCGCGATTTTTTAAATAATTTTGATATTTTTTTTTTCTATTTTTGTCACTTCTCTTAAATTCACTAATAAAGTATTATTATTACATCTTTCCTGTAATATAGCTAAAAATTAGCTAATTAAGCAAAGTTATTATGAAAACCCTAAAAATTTAAATTTAAAATTTGTTGCAACAAGAAAGTTTTGGATTTGAGGCCACATTAGGCTGTGTCAGCCTAATATGTTTTAAGAGTGTTTCCGCGGTCTTTATACTATAACTTTTCCTGGTAAAGATAAATTGCTGAAATTTTAAGGAAATATACAAAATATTCAAAATATACAAAATTTAAGGCTATCAAAATAACTTTTATAAAATTTATAATTCATGGGTGGGATAATTGTATTCAGTGTTTAAACAGGACATTTAAATAACATAAAATACTCTACGTTGTTTTTCCTTAATTTTTTTATTTTGGTTAGAATCTTTATATATAAAAATGGGTTTGAATTTATTAATTCTAATTGAAAACCGTTGTTTTCCTTGTGATACGATAAATATTTTTTTTTATTACTATGTATAAAATATTGTCATCAAAGAATTTTTTATGCTCATGTATTTGGTCAAATTTTTGTTTAATTGTGGTGACATTTTTGTATTTATTTTGATATAATTATTTTATATTTTATTTATTTTTTTAAGATTTATTATTTATTTAATTTGTTTTGTTTGGTGACAATATTGTTTTTTTTATAATAATAATTCTACCATTTCCAAGATCAAGAAATTGTTTTGAAAATTGTCTGACTTTACAATTTTCTTAAAACAAAGAATACATATATTTTAAATTGCAGTCCAATCGCACCTAAAATAAGAATTAATCAGCTCGAACCAAACCTATGATGTTTATCTTTGCTCGATAGCTTTTATGGTTCCAGATAAAATTCGTTTAAAAAACACGCAACAACGATTATGTATATATAAAAAAAAGTTTTGCAAGGGTAGAAATTCAATTTTTGGGGGTCGCATAATTATTGTAATATTTTTTTTAAGGACATTGAAGCAAGGAATAACGTTTTTTGTGTGTTTGTTTTTGGCCTTTTTATGGTATCGGTGCCCAGAAGTGCGCGTAACCTTGATTATTTTTTGATGCACCTGTGATCTTGATCGTGGTCAAGGCAAATTAGAAAATGAGCTATGGATGGTATTTATTTGATTTCGATTCCTTTTTTATTTCTTTGCCGAATATGACGATAATGTAGGAACTTTGCAGGCGGTCTCAAAATGCAGGTACATCACAAATGATTCATCAGTTTTGCTCATTTAACTATATGTATTTAGAGTATCAACAAACTGAACTACTCTAATCGATTAGGTAGTATTAATTATTATTATTAGTAGTATAAAATTTCTTTTTAATATTTATAGGAAGTTTAATCGATCTTTTTTAAAATTATATCAATTATTTGAATATCCATATATAGTATCTGATTGAGAACTAATGGGCCCGTGTAATCGATATAATCGATACTTTAAACGTTCAATAAAAACATTCAAATATTATCGAATTGAACCTTATTGTAAATGAAGGTAATTGGTCAAGTGACTAATATTCCCAGATGCGATTTATCCTAAAAACCGTATTAGCTTAAAGAAAATAGTCATGGCACAACTCCATACACTCAATTCCTCAATAACAATTCATATTTCAAAACCATGGAAAAATTACCATCTATCGAACTCTAACTTCTTAAGTCCAAGTTTTTAGAGACCCTCTGTGAATGCCAAATACTTTGCTCCCAATAAATTTCAGCTTGATTTCTTCAAAGAATTGGTAAACTAACATTAAACCAAATCCTGCAAAAACTGTATTGTATCCGATTTTTAAAAGTGAATAGAACAATTAGTTTACAATATTAAGAAGTGTGCCTCTCGACTATAATTTTTTTATTTTTATCAACCGTTTAATGAATGATCCTAAACGATATTAGAAAGTATTTGAAAAATATCTTTATAAAAACGTTGAAAAATAGACAGCAAAACAAAATCAGTTTTGTTATTTGTAAGATGCAATCTAAATCCAAAGCTTTAATTGTTGATCTCTTTAGAAGAGTTCCCCTAACAATCTTTAACAAAGTAAGTCCAATCTTCTTTTTTTATTCAAATATTATTATGTTCGTACAAAACGCAATTAAACTTAAAAATGTATATTTGCCTAACGAGATCTCAACGTATATAGTTATACAAATTATCTCTGCAAAAAGACCTAATTTTTAGAGATGAGATTAAAAATTCGGTCGTAGTAGTAGATTTTACCATCAGTTTGAAGATGTGGATTCTAGACCGTAGTACGACTGCTCATTGCCTGAGTATTTCATCAATTATTAATTTGTTTCTACAAAGAAACAATATTGAACCACTTCGACCATCTTAAGGTATTTATTGTCAAGTATAAATTTCAAAAAAAAAATCCCCTTAGCTAAAATAAAATGAGAGCATCCAAGCCCAACCAATAAATAGAGAACAGTAAAAAACACAGCCGAACAATTTATGTCCGAAAATCAAACAAAAAACATATCTTCCATCAAACAATATCCAATATGAACAACTGAAAGATATATTGTGGCCTTACAGTCCATTTAAAGGAGATGAACTGGAATTGGTCAGCTAACTCCAACCAAAAAATGGGATCCCTCAATCAGTAGGAAATATTTCTGCATATATGATTATCTGGACCAGGTTTGAAAATGATTGGTTGTCTATGTATTTTACTTTGTTTATATTTGAGATTATTATAATAAGATTAAATATGAGGAGTCCTCCTAATAAAGATATGTGTTTTTCCCATAGTTTCATAAATGGAAACTCAAGGATGATGGTATTAGAATATTTTATAAATATGACTAACAAAAATATTATGCAATGGCGTTTTGGAAGTATTTTTAGGATCATAGATCATCTGTTTATGGATTGGGTGTAATTTTAAATTACATCGTACATTATATTAAAGTATATATGCAATATTATTAAAAATATAAATTATGTAGAAATATTTTAAAAAAATCGTACAAAATTCGATAAATAGGCTAACTCAGGAATCAGGATCTTTATAGTTTACAGGAAATGAAGCAATATACAAATTTTGTTAAATACACAAAATACCATCCGCATTCACAAAACTTCTATTTGTAAATTAATGCTTTGTCGTAAATGCATTAAAAATATTCATAATCACTTAAAAATAAGGTAATTAATACCATGAATAAAGTTTGTTCGTAAGTAGACAAAAATTTTGCAATTGATGAAAAAGATAGGATGAATGATGATAGTTAACTTGTAGAAAATAATATATTTTAATTTTTGTATATTATTTTACATTATAGAGATAGAAATAAATTTACCTAATTTTTTATTAGAATGCACAGTAGCCAAATAAAAAAGAGGCCTAAAATTACAATTTAAGCGTTGGAGTTGGATCAAAAGACTTAAAAGAAATATGCCTCTGCTGAGAATGTAAATTACATTGAATCATTGTGGTGAGATTTAATTCGCATAGCGGTGAAAAGGAATTCTATTCCTCTTAACTGTCTTAACTGTATGTCTCCAAAAGTTTAGGAGTTGTATATGGATTATTTTAAGCTGATTTTATATGATGTATGTTTTATAAAATGTTAACAAATCATCCTTGCCCATCCGCAAGTCAGTATTTCGAGCCTTATTCAGAAACTCCCATCCACTTTTGTGAGTTGGTTTGATGGGGGATTTGATACAATAAAAAAAGTGCAATTTTCAACACTCCTTTTTTTTTAAGAATTACCAGATCTCGGAATATAAATATTATGGGATTCAAAATTTTGTTTGAATCAGCTCAGAAAAAGAGCTCAAAGCTCAGGTAATCAGTGGAAATGTTATCGCGGTTTCAATTTCGTCGATACCCTAGAAATATTTCGCTAATTTGAAATATCTTAAATTTAATAAAGTTTTGATTATTACAACACCTCAAACATTTCTTCTAAAATTAATACATAGTTCTAAATTTAAATGAATTCAACTTAAATGAATCAGATTGGCCTAATATTTTTGTTTATTGCTTGTATTTTTGACTAAAGTGTTTTGGCTAATCGTAGTTCTTTCGCTGAAACATTGAATTAAAGTATATAGAACATAGATATTTGATATCTAAGCTGAAGTGGGACATTTACTTTAACTAAAACTCAGGTGAAAGCCTAATTCGGCCGTGGAAGCCAATATTTTCAAGGCAGAACTATTTATTCTGTTTCAATTTAAGAAAACAAAAAATTAATAATAAAATGTAATTCTAGTTTCCTGATTCTCTTATGTCACCATATACAGTTAACTCAATCAAACTCGTCAATATATCAATCTCATTCTAACCTTAAAACAACTACCCTAAAACGCACAATCCATAAACCCATTAAATATCCACTACAACCGCATTTAAAACGTCCGTTTATTGTCGCCGCATGACAAATTAAAATTCTTTAGAAAACATTCCCACAACTAACATATTCCGCATACACAAACCCGACACGGCGCGGCGCACTCGTGTGTCCCAGAAAACCGTTCTCAACGAGGAGCTCTGGCCTGAGAGCAGAACATACAACTCTTACAACGAAAAAAAACCTTTCAAGGATTCATTTGTCACTTCACAAACTCGATAAGATAAACAAACACACACATACATAGAAACGAAAGGCGCGCGCGCTCACATCCATTCAAATGATAAATACACACATAGTGTAAAAGAAAAACACGGAAAATTTAAACGTCTCTCGTTTTTTTTCGATGTTGTTGTTGTTGTTGATGTTGCTACGGTTCTGGAATACTTATGTATTCTGTATGTAGTGTTGAGCCGTCTAGTAGTTCCAGGCACCAACATTTTATTTGATTATTTATTCAATTTAAACTGAAGAGGGTCGACTATAGAGAAAAATGCTCGCGAGTGCTCGCGCGCTCCTAAACTTTAGGAAAACTCTCGCGCTATTGAATTTGATTTGCTCAAATCCTCATCCCCTATTTTTATTTATATACAATCTATATAATTGTGTGTGTATACAGATTGGATGCTCGAGGGAAACCACTTCATCAGGCCGTACACTGGTCAGACGGCAATGTGCTGGGAACAAAGGCACACTTCTACTATGACAGTTACCCGCCAGCGCTGCGCATCCGGCAGGCTACACTCGACGAGGCTGGCTTGTACCGATGTCGGGTGGACTTCCAGAAGTCACCCACGCGCAACTGGCGCATCAACCTATCGGTTTTGGGTGAGCATAACTCATAGCATCAAAAAAAAAACATAACATACATATACTAAATATACATATATGTTCTAATTTCACAGTGTCACCCTCGAAGCTCGTCATCCTCAATGGACTCGGAGCGGAGGTGACCGACAACACGGTCGGACCGTTTCGAGAGGGTGCAAACGCAAATGTGACGTGTATGTCGAGCGGTGGAATTCCACCGCCACGGGTTTCATGGTGGAAAGAGCACGCACTGCTCGACGACTCGTTCCAGGTGCTGGCCGACGGAAGTGTGAAGAATGTACTGCACCTGTCGCGCATCGATCGCAAGGATTTGTTGGCGGTAAGTACCTATACATATGTACAATTTATATATATTATACACACACTTTCCCATACACCACTAAATTATGCAAAAAGGCATACAGTCTATTTATGGATTGTTATGATTTTGTATTGGGGAAATTTCTATTTCTGTGGTATTTTAAGGGAATTTTAATTAAATTACCAAGTGCTTATAAAACATTTTTCGTTGAGTACTTTAGAATTGAAAATCGATTTAGTATGCGTACTCATACAATTAGGAGTTCCGTATTATTAGATATAGGGAAGTGAAAATTGATGAGATAATAAAGGAACAATCGGAAACGAGTTATTTAAATTGTTGTTTTTTTGGGAAGAGAATTATATTTGTTTCCATTCATTATAAGGAATACTTTTTAGCAGGGTTCATTAAAACGTTTTTAGATTATAATTTAGATTTAATTACATTAAATTTGCTAGAGATTAGAGCTATACCTTTCTCAATGATCATCTCTACACAACGGCAGATTGAAATGTCTGGGATCACCTTTCATTTCAATAGCTGCAATAAAGGAATCAAGACTCACGGACGTCGCAATCATCGTCGAGAGATCAAAGTGGTTCACAGAACTTTACTCAACGCAGCGAATTATAAACAAGAGATGAAGTACAATGAGCCCACATAGCGTCCTACGTGCGGCGAGGCAGGATCCCGCCCTCTTACAAATCTATTTATCTATCTACATATGCTGAAATATATAATCTAAATTTTAATCGATATTTCACTCATATATCAGTCAGTTTCTTACTTAGTTATTTATTCCATCGATCAATTAATGGATAATTCGCTTGTTATTTTTGTGTTATTGTCGATCGATCGGTTCATCATTTTATCTATTTCTGCTTGGTCGATTTTATTAAACGGATCATACTTTTGTTATTCCCAATTTGCCTTGAATTTAGAATCTTCTAAAAAAATGTCCTATAAATTTAAAAAATATACTCTAAAAATATTAAAACCATCTTCAAAAAAATGTTTGCTTAAAATTTTTAAAATCTGCTCTAATATTTACTGAATTAGCTTTAACTTTTAAAGAATGGGCTCTAAGTAAATGTAGGTAATGCAAACAAACTTTGGAAGGTGTATAAATAATATAAACTACATTACCTAGAGCAGCGGTTCCTGAACTGTGGTCCGCGACCCACTGATCCAGAAAATGTCCTGTTCGTCACGATGGTAATTGACTGAAAATTTTAGGGATATTAAATACTTTTTTTAACAAAACTCTGTTTTACTAAATTTATTTTTTCAAAAATCGAAAATATTCTTGCAGAAACATTATAAATTCTTTATTAACAAAACTCTGAATAAGCTCAGCTTAAATAAAGATTCAGCCTTTTATTAAGTTATTTATTAATCTTAGCAACCTAGATACCGACAAGGCCTGAATACTCTGACAAATAGGGTATTATTCTGCCCTTATTCCACTTCTGGCTGAATAATTTTCACAGGCACGAGTTATGAATTATGTAAGGACTATAACCAAGATTTAAAGATATTGATATACCCATAATGCCATAACATATCCGTAGAAGTTAATTTAATATATCAAATAAATTTCTTGTTTTCCTAGGGTGGACATGTCCCCATTAATTCATCCATAATTTAACTGAACAATCTTTGAAATAGTGCCTACCCATATCTTCAATTATTGTATTGTTACTGAAACACATGCGGAGTTAGGCCATGGATTTAAAAAAATCGGCGATTGTTCTTCATTTCAAGGGAAAATGGAACGTAAAAGCGTTAAGAAACCCTATGAAAGTGGACGGCCATGGACCACAACGGCACCAGCAAACGCCGAAAAAGTGCCTCTTCGACTAGCCATAAATCCAGAGCACCGGTATCATTCTAAACATCCTACAATAAAAGATGAAGGTAAAACTATTTAATAAAAAATAGTACCAGGCACTCACTGGTTTGCAGCGTCCGTTGCGAGATATTCAAATGGTCGAAGGCACTGATTTGCTTGTACGATAATGGGGTTCTTCACAAATTGGTGTTCTCCAAGGAGAGCCCATTTTGCATTGAGCAATTTGTCCATATACAAATCGATCGGGTTTGGTTGAAGGGACGCACAGTGGTACAGAGGCGGAAAAAACCTCATATGACGAAAGTATGAATTTGAAAAATCGGCTGATGTTGTTTTGATTTCCATTAAATACACTTTTTTTCCTGAAGCATTTTCAATTTGGATGACGTTTACATATTTTTAGAGGCGTGTAAAGTTCAATTTTTAATAAGGAATACATTT
>JAAAKO020037097.1:0-12592 GCA_010015015.2 Bolitophila cinerea
CTGCCACCTTGTGTTAAAATTTTTTTTATAAAAAATCATGGATGCCAACTTAACGATTGCCCCTCCCCCTTCCTCAAGCAGGAACAAGATTTTTTGCATTCTATTGACCCCTCTTATTGACACCAAATGACCACAAATAAATTTGACTGGCCTGGGGCTTTGAGTTCGGGGGCCAGCTTCAAAATGTCTTCCAAATACCAGAAAATGAAATAGGTGCCATAACTTTAAATTTACTTAAAACGAACCATATTTACTTTAACCGAGGGTGGTCATTGTTCAATCCAAGTTTTTGGTGGTCATTGGTGGTAAATTAGTGATCAATCGCATGTAGCAAATAAACATTTTCCAATTTGTGAGGCTAGGTTTACCTAGCTATAGCACAGATAACTTAATTTTTACATTAACAGAGTTTTTATCTGTAGTATTTGCTACTTATATTCTATATTTTTTATATAGTTATACGCTAGTAAGTCAAGAGGTTTCATTATACTAATGGTTGTTTTACTAGGGTGTACGGTGTAAAAACATAAAGTCGAATCGTGAGATTTTTCAAACATCCGTAAAATGACTTATATATTATCTTTATGTTAGAGATATTTTAAATGGCATCTAAGAAATCACTCGATTCGACTCGATCGTTCTTAGAGACTTCTCCATTGGATTAATTAAAATGGTTCCTCATCCCATCCAGTGCCCATCGTGAATAATATAATATTAAAAGTTAATAGTTTCGAAAATCAGGTAATAGACTTGAAAAAGTATCATATTATTTGACAAGGAATGGAAAGAGAAGAATCTAAATAAATGGATTGCAAAAGTGGAGTTTTATATAATTAGCCGCTTTTGGATTTGTAACTTTTTGAAATGGAATTTTAGTCTGATTAAATAGAAATCAGAACAAATGTATTTTTATATTTAAATATTTTCAGGGCGGCCGAAAGAATAGTGGCCTGTAAATTAAGTGGGTTCAAGCGG
Source organism: Bolitophila cinerea (assembly GCA_010015015.2). Classification (NCBI taxonomy): domain Eukaryota; kingdom Metazoa; phylum Arthropoda; class Insecta; order Diptera; family Mycetophilidae; genus Bolitophila; species Bolitophila cinerea. The sequence continues at coordinate 976 of JAAAKO020037097.1, forward strand.
CATAAAAAAAATGCGGATGCTGTTATAAGGTTTAATATGTGGGGGGTTGGTTTATAATTTTTTGTTATTATATTTGACAATTATTTTTTTTGAACTGAATTATTATATACTTTTAGTGTTTTTTTTCTTAATGTGTTTAATGTTATTTTTAATGATTTAAAAAAAAAACTTCTTTATGGGTCTTGGCGCGATAGGAACTAGCGCGAAGCAGCATTTAGACAGATTAAGACATAGCGCGATGGATTTTTTTTTTAAATGAAGAAACCCTAGGCATCCTAGACATTCCTTCCATTTATTTAGCCACTTTAGCAAAGCCATTATTGCGGGTTGGTGGACAACAAAATAATGTACATGAAATAATAATGACAGCAATTGTAATAATAGTAATATTTCAACTTAAAGCTAAATTTGAATCTTACTTTTGCTGATAAAGCTGTAAATGTGGTCTAGGATGGTGGCATCTGGGTTGGCTATAATGTCTCGGATATAAAAATGCAGGGAGTATCCATTGTTAGCTCTGTTATGGGATCTTGCCGGACATGTCCACAAAACAAAGGTCATGCACGCGCCTACAATTATTTTATTAACCTTTAAAAAAACGTCAATAATGGTCATTTCAATTCAGCTTCCCATTCCAGTTCAGCTTCCCATCGCGCATTTTCCAGCCGCGCTAGTAATACGGACCCGGTTTTCGCATGTGCAGAGGTAAAATGAAAGTACTCTGTAGTTAGCGCGAGGGGATTACCGCAAAGTAGTATTAAAGCATGGAATTTTAATTTTCAAACTTGTTGTTTTGTTAAATACGCGTGAAGTACAAATATGATTGTTTTTTTCTATATAATACCAGCTCGTTAAGCTAGGGGTACACGGGCTGACAAAAGTGCCAGATCGTTTAACAATCTGATTTCAGAATTCGAGTGGAAGACAGTTATAAAAGTGTCAGCCCGTTGTATACGCCAAAGTTTATCGAGCACTCAAAAAGTGGGACAAAGTGCCAGTACGTTTACACAATCCATTTCTTGCTTCTTATACCAGATGCAAGATTAATTAAGGTAAATATGTTTATTCGGTATGGGTTCCTATAAAAATAAATATTATAAAAATAAAAAAATAGCAAAAATAAAAACATATTTCATATAAAATGTTTTTCAAATAATATTTTTTTTGCGACTCAATACAATGCAAATAATAACAAAATAGTCTACACTAAAAATATTTGTCAAATGAAGTCATTTAAAGTGCAGCAGGTTGTGAAGTGGCTAATTTGTATCATAATTATGATACGTGATAAAAATGAACAAATTATTATATTAAACAAAAACGCAATAATATTTTAGATTCACGAGACCCATTTGAGAACAGCGGATCTAAATCAATTAGAAATAAATTAAAATTAAAAAAGTTCTTGAGTTTTTTCTGGTTTTGGCAGTTTTTTGCGGGAAATATTTTCTGTGGGCCGGCAGAAAAAAGATATCGCGGGTCGTTCGGAACGGGTAGGATTGACAGAATCAGGCCAGCGTAGACCTCTAAGAGATAGTTTCGCGGAAGGTGATGACCTAAATCGTCGTGACAAAACCGTCGTGGCCTTATACGTCGTGGCCTAAATCGTCGTGATTTAAAACGTCGTAACCTAATTCGTCGTGTACTAAAACGCCGTAGCCTAAATCGTCGTGGCCTAATACGTCGTAAACCTAATATGCCGTGGTATAAATCGTCCATCTATTTTTTTGATGGTATAAGTGTCAAATTCTGAAAATGGCTTTGATAGAGTAAATAATGAAACTTATGAAAAAATTCCACTTCCATCTGTCTGCCATTTTCATGGTTTATTATCTTAAAGACTAGTATTATGTTTCTAGATTTTGTTTTTATGCACAAAAATGTCAAAAAATGTTATGAAAATTGGCGTCTCATATTAGCATGATGTAATAACGCAATTTCTTAAACAAAATGTTATTGTATATAATTCGAAAAAAAATGTGAACCCCTTCAAAAACCCGGCCCTTGTGATGATTTCACCCGAACCCTTCTTTCGGCGGTTTAAATGAATGTACTATACGATTGGCCGAATTTCGATTGGCCGAATAACGATTGGCCGAAACACGATTGGCCGACTATCGATTGGCCGAATAATACGATTGGCCGAATGATAAGATTGGCCGAATCACGATTAACCAAATGATACGATTGGCCGAATAACGATTGGCCAAATAACGATTGGCCGAATGATACAATTGGCCGAATTAAAATTGGCCGAATTTAAAGGTAAAACCATCAAAAACTAATTCGGCCAATCGAAATTCGACTTATAAATAAAAGTATTATTTTTAAGCTAAAACAGCTAGCAAGGTACTAATAAATCGGTCAATAAGTCGAATACCGATGAAAAAACATCGGCGGTCGGCTGGACCATTAAATTAGACGGCGGCCGCGGTTAACCAGCTGAAGCAGATTTTTTTGTCGGCTGGCGGCTAGCCGATATATTTACTTCCGGCGGCAGCTGCTAACCGACGGCTAATGCGTAAAAAAAGTTATTTAAAATATTTATCATCACAAAATCCATCGATAATAAAAAGAGGGTAACTTAAATCATGCCTTTTAAAAAAGTATTCTGCCCAAAGTATAAAAGAAAATCCGGGATTTCCCGGAACAACACATAATAATGTTTGACGGGTTGGCAACCATGTGAAAAAGACGTAGCCAAAAATTAAAATCGACATTTCAAAACCATGGTGATATATTAATAATATTTCATGATTTTCCTTTCCTACACATTTTCAGGTAAATGTTCCACATTGTTTATATATTCTTTGGTAAAATTCTAGTTTCAAGCATTTTGTTGGCTCCACTGAATATACGAAATTTTCCGGGAGTTTTTCTGAATTTCAGTGGAATTTTGCCGGGATTGCCCCTGGATTTCAGTGTGTTTTTTCCCTGTGATTTTATCGGAATTTCATCGGTATTTACCGCACAATTTTTATTTTTATTTTGAGGTATTTTACAAGTTTTCTGGGGAGAAAAATATCCCGAGATTATAATGTGAAAATCCTGGGTATATATCACAGTCACATTTCTTGAAATAATGATAAATTTCGGTAAACAGGAAAACAACTAAAAACCTCGAGAATCGGTAAAATCCCTGGAAATCCTGGAAAATCTCAGGAAATTATTGGAATAGTTTGTAGGTAAACTCACAAGAAATTTTGGGATATCTCCGGTAATAATTATTAATTGTGCTTAGAGTGTATTTTTTTTATTAATTGTTTTGAACCGGGTTCCTCCATCACAGTCAACCACGTTGCTTCTCCCACAGGTAGCTTCATATTAAAAGTAAACCTAATGTCTTTATAATCCTGAGAAAAAATATATTATAAAAATCTTTTTTCTAGTATAGCGTCGAATTTAGCCGGCCGTTTCTATAAAAAAGTCGGCGGCCATCCGGCTAGAGAAATTAAGGAACCAGCAGCCAGCGGCCGCCGAAATAAAAAAAAATCGCAGCCGGCCGGCTTACACCTCTGATGCCGACTAGCCAAATAATTCGATTTGCCGATTAATACGTTTGGCCAAATGATGATTAGCTGAATTCCGATTAGCCGAATAATAAGGTTGACTGTCTCTCGATTAGCCGAATACTACGATTTCTCGATATAAGACTACATCAGCTATAATACGATTTGCCGATTCGCGATTAGTTGACTAATACGATTTGCCGACAAATAATTCTGACATGCGCCTGGCACATTTGTTTAAAGTACCTATATTTGGCGGCTAATCGTGTAACAACAAATCGTATTAGTCGGCTAATCATGTGTCGCCCAATCGTGTGTCGGCCAATTGTATTAGTCGGCTAATTGTGTATGGGCCAATCGTGTAATTTAGCTATTCATATAAGCCTATTTAAAAATGTTCCTCCACTTTTGAACTAGCAATTTTTAAATGTCGCAATATCAAAATATCACTCCACCCTACTGTACAATTGTACCTCTTCAGACACATACACACACATATTGTTAATATACTTACTTTGGAAGATCCATCGTGTTTATCTTTCTGATTTCCATATCAATTTTATATGTTTACTCAGAGTTTTCTGCTGCTTGTTGGCCGCCGTACCGTTTGTGCGCTTGTCAGCCAATTAGATTGTGAGTACATGTACGTCACCCCCGCAGCCGTCTACCGCCCGCCGGCCGGGCATACAGAAAGCTCTGAGCACCCAGCACTCCACCAGCACCACCCACTCTGGTGGCCCGTTCTTGCTGATGCTGCTGCTCTCGAGAATCGTTGATTTATCGCATAATCTGTCTGGAGAATATTTCTGTGCTATAATGTACTTTTATTCTTGGAATTGGGCTCTCTAGCAAACATTTCATACAAGAATGTATTTGAACAAACAAAAAAAAACCACAACACATAATATACACGCACAGATAAATATATTAATAATACATTGATTGATTGGACGTGTTTTTTGATCGATCTTCGTCTTCGTGTGTACACACAAATACATACACACACAATCGCATGATGATCAAAGCGTTTGCTTGAGATTGTATTTCTATGGCGTGGCGCTATTCTGCTCGACAAAGCACGAAAGGCTTTAAGATTTAAAAGCATGTATATTACTATATATATAAATGTCTGTGGAAATATAAAACATATATAAACGTATAATATAAATTGTATATTGCGTGCATTGAACCATATACACATTTTAGGTCTGGCACTAGAAAGTGAAGCTGAACATTTTGAAAGCTCTATATTCAGCGTAGGTGCGCGCTGAGTGCGCCAAAAAGCTCCGAAAGTAATTGAATCTATTCACATGAATTGCACAAGCACAAACCACCGAAACGCGCCACGCGCAGTGGGCACAACGCAACGCACCACCCTCTCAAGAAGTCAAAGCTTTTATCGGAAAAACATTGTAAATAATAAAATGTACATTAAATTTCACTTAACATTATCGACGTGAATTTACGTGAATTTCAAGAGTGCGTGTACTTAATGATGTTTTGTACTCTTATATGGGTTTCTATCTGTTAGATTTAAGTTTCCCGCCATAATACATACACAATATTGGCAGTATGTGGTTTTTAGATGGCGTGTATTTCGAAGAAGAGGAGCCACTTAGCATCTGGCACACACATACATATAGAAAGTGTACTTATATCGAAGTACATTCGCACACAGCCACACTTACGTAGATGCACACGCTGGATTGTTTGAGTTCACTTGAATATACAGAGATACACACATACACACATATATCCACATATGTGATATGAATTCGCTCGATACACGAACACACTTTGCGTCGTCGGGGATAATAAAACATTGAAAGCTAAATTGCGAAAATAAATACACAAACGCTGACGCTGAATCGGAGCTTTTGTTCAAGCGTTTATTTTTCGTATTTTAATAATGCATGCACGCATACATCGAACACACTCACACAATGTATATATTTTGTAGAATATATGAATATATATATGTATAATATACATGGAATACATGTTTTGCTGAATTGTGTTAAAAAACACACACACACACACACTGACACATTCTTTCCATCAAACAAGAACATGTCGAAACTGGCGCGATCGTACGCGATGATGTTTTTGTTTCGGAGCTTTTGCTGCTGCTGTTGTTGTTATTGTTGTTGTTGTTGTTGTTGTTGTTGTTGTTGCTGCTGCTGCTGCTGTTGTTGTTGTTGTTGTTGTTGTTGTTGTTGTTGTTGCTGTTGCTGTTTCTGTTATTGTTTTTGTTTGGGTTCTTGATAAATTTAATGATTTTTTTTGTAGGAGCCGTTGGCAAGAGAAATAACATGGATTTTGTTCTGTGTGTGTTTTCAAGATATGTTTTTTCGCGCAACTGAGGATTTCAATAAAATAAATTAAAAATAACAAAGATTTTTTAAAATTATTCTTGTTATTCTTGATTTGCGTAATTCTTTCGGTTATAACTGTAAATTTAAAATAATACTTAGCTTTTGATTTGTTCCCAAAACAGTTTCATGATATGTAAAAATCATTTAATTTAAAATCTTCTAATCCTAAAAGCTGTGAGATTATCAGCTTTTAATGTTAAATCAAAAGAAATACCAAATTATTTGCAAAGCAATTTTATGTCCTAAATACCAACCAACGAGCGCTTTAGGCCATTTGAAGGTTAACACATTTACATTTGGCCCTCCGTTTTTTTAAATAAATAATAAAAAAAATTTCAGTGAACCATATTATATACAAATTTTAACAAAGTATATAAAAAATAAGCTTTATTTTTAGCTGATATTGTTAGAGTGGAAAATATAGGGCTTATTTTACCACTCAAAAAATAAGAAACAAATATAGCTTTAAATTATTAAAAAAGTGTATTTTATTTTACTGTAACTTTTTAACTTAAAATATCACCAGCATTCTAGACAAGTGAATTGTTGTCAAGTGTATTTCTTACAAGTCCATTAGTTTTAACTGTCAGAAAAACATCGTTTACAAGGTGACAAGAATACACTTGATAAGAATCCACACTCGGCAGTTCAGGTTTTGGTGACAAAAAATCCCTCTTTTGATTATGACATATTTTCTTTACAAACTGTACGTGAGAAAAATGCACATCGTCACTTGACAAAAATAGGTGGTACGAATTCTTCTCCTGCGCAGTCTTGTCACAGTGACAAGAATACACTAACCAAGGGTGCATTATTTTAAATGGCATTTTACTCACCAGAATTCACGAGTATTAAAAAAAGCGATACTAAGAAAAAGTATTTTACAAAAAAAAAAAAAAATAACGAATAGCAAAGTCATACAGTGGTTAATAATCTTTTTATGCTGAAGTGCGAAAGTTCCTTTTTGAATGTATATTTTCCTAATAAATCTTAGTAACTCGCCGACGACCCTTAAAACCATATTGTGATTTATGAAAAATGTTCTCCTTGTGGTTGAAAGGGTGAAATTCATTTTGAGGGTATCGTAACATTTTAAAATAAAAATACGAAATTCAAAGCAAATTTTGTATACATTCCGTGAATTTGATTTCCGGGATTTCGAACCCAACCCTTTTTGTCCGTCTATAGTGTGATCGGTATACGGAGAAACACCGACGGCGAAAAAAACCGTTCAGTCATTTCTCTGTCAGCCGCTAGACAGAGAAATCAGAAGTTTTATCCGGTATAGTGTGAACACTCCAAAACCCAACCGTCACTACAAACGGATAACCGTACGCTTTTTATGTGATATTTATTTAAAATTCATTTTGTAAAATAAATGTATGTCCAAACCAAAAAAGTTGAGGTGGGCATTTCTAATAATTTATCAATGGCTATAATTTTAAAATATTAGGGTTAGCTGCTGTAGAGCATTTAATTAACGTCCATGGAAAAAAACATTTTCATCGAACAAAAAAAGTTGAGGTGGGCATTTCTTATGAATTTTTAATGAATTTTCATAAAAAATAATTTATAAGTCTTGCGACTCCATTTGGGGATAGCTGTGGACCCTATGAAAAGTAAAAAAAAAAACACCCTGTAAAATTACTTTTTTACTAAACAAAAAAGTTGCGGAGTTATTTATTCGTGGCTATTTAGTACAAATATTTAGAAAGTCACCCGAATTCACTCGGGACAAGCTGTGGAGCATATGAAAAGAAAAAAACTCTGGAAAATAAATTTCGGACCAAATAAAAAAGTGATTTGGGCCTTTCTAATTATTGTTTTGTAGCTTTTCAGTACAACTAATTTCAAAGTCCTCATAAGTCATTTGGGGATAATTTTAGATCCATGGCAAAAAAAAGTTTTTCTACACTGTAAAATAATTATCCAACCAAACAGAAAAAGTGAGGTAGGCATTTCTATTTATGTTACGGTTGCTCTCCAGTAAAAATTACTTAGAAGTCCTACGTAGGCTTTTGGGGATAATTTTGGGGATAATTTAGTTTTGCCACCCTATTTATCTCCTAGTATTATCACCCATCATCAAATGACTAATGCTTTACCTCGCACAACCACCGACCTTTAGAAGGCTGCGTGCGAGCTCCAGAAAGCAATTAAAGACTATTTTGGTCTGGTGGTCAAGTAGTCTCCAGCATTTAAGGATAAATCTGAGAAGATTAGAAAACAAAGTAAAAGAAAACTTTGCACTTTTTTACAACTTAACGATTGATGCAAAACACCTCTATAAAATAAGCTTAGAGAAGCTAAACGGAAGAGCTGGAGGGATTTTTGCTCCAAAATTGAATCCACTAGGGATTCAGCAAGAATCTCTAAAACTCTCTCAAATGATCAGAGCACACAGTTAGGTTTGTTGGACCTTCCAAACGCACTCTTTACGGAAACGTTGGAAGAATCATACAAGCATCTTATGAGCGAACACTTTTCAGACTGTGTTTTCTTAAAAAGCCAACCCCCTGACAACTCTTTTGTACAGGAGTCGGCCTCCAGAGCAAGCTGGCAACTAGCCACCAGCTTAGCATCAACAGATTCGGTCACTTGGGCCATTAAATCATTTCTTCCCTACAAATCAGCAGGGCCAGATGGAATAAACAGAAGATTCAATTTTCTACAATTCTTAGAAATTACATCCAGACACTGATAAAGCTTACAGTGAAATGGCTTCTGCAGCTCATTCCAGCATTCAAGTAGTAATTATAAAGTTTATCTAGATGTACTAACCGCTCTGAGAGCGGTTGACTTTCGGAGCACATGTAGATAGACCCGTCAATCACAACAATTTTTTTGCATTTCCAAGACACAGAAAAGAATTTCGTAGAATTTTGTCTGAAAGATAAATACCTCAAGGTATATGGACTGCACATATCCAATCACCTAGAAATGTGTATACCAGCCCCAAACTTACCAGTTTGGAGAGAACCGGGCTTGTTGTATAGAATGATCTTCCATTTTGTGGAGGAGTCTGTGCAATGCTTCATCTGATTGGAATTATTACTTTAAAAGCCTTTCAAACACGAATCGAATCCTGTTTTCATTGCTTCAGCATGTTGTTTTTGTGGAATACAAGAAGACGTTTTTGGTGCATCATCAAAAACAAACATTTACAAATAAACTTCGAAGAGGTCCTTGGGGACCTTGACACCGATCGAAGGGTTAAGTGTTAGAGAATGGATTGACTACTACAGTGTACATTCCATCATTGGCCAAAATAATTGTCGTTATCTTACAAAAAAAATATTACAAAAAAATTGAGACCCATTCGAAATTCTCAATTTGTTTTTATTTGCATTATCAATATGGTTTCCCAAACACCATAAAAGGCCAGCACGAGAGACAGGCTACTAAAATTCTCTCTAATACTTAAGTAGTCGAAATATTGCACTTTATATATTATATCCAAAGCTCATAATCTCAAAAATATTATCCAGGTAATAACTCTTTACACTTTATCGATTTGCGACTGAAATAATTCAATGTATCCTTTTCCAAATGCAATTTTGTGTGAATTGGGACGCTCTCGCTCTGCAACAATTTACACACACCAACACACACACATAGTAAGTGCGGCTAAAACCAGGAGATGGTCCGGATTGGCTGTGTGCCGATGCCGGTTGCTATATAGCACAATCGGCCCGTCTGCGCTTCTCGTAATCCGCTTTTCAAACGCAGGTGAACAAAACAAAAAAAATATAGGGTTTCGTGTTTTGAGTATAGTACACCTGTACACCACAATCCCACTGGCTGTTGCTGTGTGTCGCAAAAGGGGTGCGGAATGGGGGATGGGGAAGCTGCGAGAGGCTTTACTAATGCCTTTATTGCATTGTCTGAAGAGGGATGATGTATGGGATTCTATGTGTGTGTGTTTATGGCCGACCGTATATATCCAGTGCATTATATATGTATATTGTAATGTATATTTTATGTTGTGTATAGCTCGTATATTCAGCTTATGGTCGGGCAGACACGGGGAGCCAGAACAACGCGAATGTAGGTTGACAATCCGGTATATGTCGTGAGTTTTTAAATATACCCAAGTTTATATGTGTGCGCGTACATATGTACGTAGAATGCGAACACAAGGGTGCGGAAAGCATCCAGGGTGAAAAGGGTTTAATTAAAAAGAGTAAGATCGACAAAATATGCTTTTGTTGGGATTCCATTCGAGTGAAATGAATTCAATTCTAGAAATAGTATATCAGCAGACAAATGCAAACCGCAATCATACATATTCACATTGATATCGATGACACCTGGCCAGGTGATAGATTTTCCTGATTAACCTTTAACCGTAGGCAACGCCGGCGCCACAGCCGCCGCATACATCTCCACCACACGACACGCGTTGTTTCATTCAGTCGGCTCTACTCGGCCATGCACCCGGAACAGCACATCATCGTTACAACTACCCCAATCGCATGTAATACGATATATATATATATATATTACGCAAGTGTATGTGTCAGTGTTTCTGTGTGAGTGCGGTATCCGTGTCCGCAGGCACTTTAGTTGTGAGCTCGGAAAAGCTCGGAGTCACAAAAAAACACACACACACACATACAAAACAAATACGTGTAAAAGTGTTCAACAATAATTCCTGCACCGCCGTAATAAACAATATAATGTGTTCTACATGCGATCTGGAGTACAGAGAAAGGAATACAGCACTTCGACGTCGCCGTACCGCCGCGCCCCCTCTGTCCGCCACACACACACACACACGAGCGCATAGGGACGAAACTTGGGAATGGGTATAACGATTTTTCCTCTGTATGGCTGTGTGTATACACTGCACTCACCGCGCACACGTAAACTCTTACACACATACACACACACACACACACACACAGAAAAATCAACACCACACGCACACACTAACTCACGCACACGTAACACAAAGTCGCGGGTTTATTAGGGGTTGAACACTGTGGCCAACTCGAACATTACACTGGCAACTGGGAAGAACGGACCCGACCGCCGACGCACACAAGTTAATTAACGGTTTTACGCGAACGCGGATGCATCTTTGCGGGGACAATCTCGAAGGATAATTACTTTTTTCTTTCTTTCTTCCTTAAAAAGGTACAGTTTTATGGGAACGGTTCAACCGAAGATACTATGGCTACGTCCGAGAGCCCTGACACAATTGACTGCTTCTGCTGCGCCCCAAACGATGACTGCGCACTGAGACACTGCGAGCTGTGCACAAACGGTGTTGTGATGCGGGGGGTTGCGAGCGAGCGAGTGAGCGACACACAAACACCGAAATACTATTATATTAGTACACGCAGAGACGCGGCGCTCGCGGGGTTAATGCGTGTGTGGCGGCGAAGGGGTGTTAGGGCGCAAGCGCACAGCTGAGTGAGACGCTGATGGTAGCATGGAAAATATAAGAGACGGATTGTCGAAGAGCGAATGCCACTGAGAGAGAAAGAGAGTCGACAGGGTTGGACAATTTCAAATGTATATTATTTCAGTCAGTGTACCAACTAAGCTACCATGTTGGATAACAGCTGCATAGCAAGATTACAACATGAATAATGTTTTAAACATATATATCAACAACAATAACATGAAATAATGAGTTTCAAATACCTTATGTATGTTATTGTTGTTGTTAAAAAATCGTGAGATTAAGTCTCTTGAGATTATTGCACAAGCCGCCTGTGACATAAT
>JAAAKO020037108.1:0-12592 GCA_010015015.2 Bolitophila cinerea
TCTATCTGTCTATCTGTCTATCTGTCTATCTGTCTATCTGTCTATCTGTCTATCTGTCTATCTGTCTATCTGTCTATTTGTCTATCTGTCTATCTGTCTATCTGTCTATCTGTCTATCTGTCTATCTATCTATCTATCTATCTGTCTATCTGTCTATCTGTTTATCTCTCAATCTCTCTATATGTATACACTATACATGTCTATATATCTATCTGCCTATCTATCTTTATATATGAGTGTATATGTATATCTGTCTATCTGTATATTTGTATATCTCTTTATTTGTCTATCTCTTTATCTATATATCTCTTTGTCTCTCTATCTCTTAATCTATCTAATAATAATTTAACAAAATACAGATTTAATTTGTATGACGAGAATGAAATCTGTATGTTGTTAAATTATTACATGAGAAAATATATAGAAAAAAAATGGAATATATATTTATATATACTGATTCCAATATACAGCCGGTAAATAATTCCCGTGACAATCGATCACATGCAAAACCATTCGTATCTTAAAATTTTAATTTTATTTTTTTGAGGCAAAACTGTATGATATATAAAAAAAGAAATTTTAACTTCAAAAATTCTTCACTAATAAATACCTATACCTATTCCTATATAAATATAAAAATATGATATCTTTGAGAATAAACCAATACTCTATTTGTATTCCTGAAAATGTGTGCGTTTTTAAAAAGCCGACTGTAAATGCATTAGTGTGCGTTTGTGTCAGCACCGTTCGAGATTTATATTTTAGTATGCATAAGATATGTATATATGAATTGAATATACATATGGATATGATATTAAAGAAACATAAAATGTAGGCTTACCTCCACCGACGCTGTTGACGCAGCTGTCTCGAAGTCACCGTCCTGGGAAATATTTATATTCTTGAGCTGCATCGTGTAGCGCAGGTCAGTGCTGTGTACTGAAAAAAAAAAATGTATGTGATAATTAATTATTTGTATGTTTTTTATCGTCGTAAATAGGTATGTATATTTGAACAAGCTAGTTTTTGAATTCGAGTATAGGTATTTTAATACGGTGGATTTCTAAATTATAATAAAGCTACATTTAAGTCATAGACATTTGCGGCACGATAATACGGAATTTATGAGGTCTCTACTAATATTTTTTAGAAGAATATTAAAAAAGAAAGGTCAAAGATTCTACTTTCACATCCGATAGCTGATGCACATGAAATAAACAATTTTATTTTGGTATGAAAAATATCAATAAAATAAAAACAATGCCTTGTCCAAAAAACCAATATACATATACAATATACAAATTCAATATTATTTTCACGAGTTTTAAGCCGTTACTGTAGTGCTTTGATTAAATGGGATATGATATACAAAAATTGATTCTAGCCATCAATTTGTAGTGAAACTTCAAAATAGCCTGTTATCTTATCATTTTCTTCTCGTTCTTGTTATTTGAGCACAAATACTTATAAGTATTATAATAATATAATTTTAATATTTTTAAGGTCAATCTTGAGCCTCAATTGCCTCAAAATCTGATATTATCAATACTTAATGTGTGATCTAAAGACATCATCAGGCCCTTTTCGCTTAACAGAATTTAGGTTTCCCTATGAAAAATAAGCCCATCTTATGTATAGTCTTGAAAATGGTAAGAAATATAATACATTAAAGATTCAGAAACACATTAGTAGGGCTTCTGGAATCCGTAATTAATGATTATTCTGCAGTGACAGATACTTCAATAAAGGGTACTTGATGTGTTTTACTTATAGGTTTTTGAGAATACTATGCTTAAATTACACTCAGTGTCCAGTGTCTTCATTGGAAATGCCAAAAATGTTCACAGCAGCGTTGTGGTGAATTAATCTCAAAAGACTTAATCTCACAGCGACTGTTCATTATCGCCACTGTGTATTTTGTTGTTGTTTTTTGATTTTTAATAATGAGACTTAACCTCAGGAAATTGAGTCCAATTCTCACGAAAAAACCTGAGAATAATGCACAAACATACTGTGACTTATTATAAAGAGACTTAGTGTCAGAAAAAATCGCGAGAATAATGCACAGCCTAACTGTGACTTATTATCACGATACCTAACCTCACGTAAAATCTTGACAATAATTCACAGTACGCCTGTGCATTACTTTCATGATTTTTAGTGGCGTTAAGTCTCTTGAGAATAAGTCACAAGCCAGTTGTGACTTATCACCACTATTTTTTTTGTGGCGTTAAGTCTCTTGACAATAATGCACAGTGCCCACAGCAGCAACTGACAATAATCACAATGACCTAATCCTTTAATTCACTGTATTCACTAACTATTTTTTGATGGCACTGGTTGAATGTGAAATGTACTCCAACTGCCAAATAATCTAAGAGCTAAATACGAAACTAGCTAAACTAACCTCGAAGTAAGGTCTCTTCGCCTGCACTGCAGTTAAATGTACATATATCACAATCTCACTTAAAGTTCATTATTATGTTGAATTCACAATGTGTGTTTTGAATTTAAAAACAAAATATCGACACAATCACACATAATATGGCAAAATTAAATCAATTCAAATTGAGTATGCATTTCAAATTGTCATGCATTAATAGTCAAATAATCACGCATACAAAATCGGTCACTAATTCACACAGAGCCACAGGCACGTGGGCCTAATTGCATGCTCAAACACAAATGATCACTTTATATACGTATGAATGTCAATATATAATTGCATATATGCAAATATGTTATATATATACAATATTATGTTTTGATTTATAATTCTGATCCCGAAAGCACTGCGTTGGCACGTCCTGCACGACCGGGATTTAAAACTGAACTAAGACCCCGATCTGCCATATGCGCCGTATGGTAAAAAGGAAACATAAACACGCATCACGCTTTGGATTAAAAAGCACCACCGAAATCTGAGCCATGGTTGTCAATGTGTGTGCAGTAGCATATATATAATACATATATATATATATACTATTATACATATACATACACATAAACGAATCGCACACATACACACCACCACCACCACAAAAAAACAACATGCTGATGCCTTTTTATTCAGCATATTCATAATTATGTATATATATACACGCGTGTACGACCATGTGTTTTTATCTGTATATATATAGGTATGCGATGCACGAGTATATATGTATATATATACAGAAATACACCGAAAATATAAATAATTATGATGTTGTTAAATCACACACAACAACGTACACACACGCACAGACGCACGTTGCACATCACACACGTCTTGCACCCTCATATTTTTGAATACAATTTGAAGCTGACAGACCGTAGATGCACGTCGGTGCACCAACACCAATACAGATATATTGTATATTATATACATACATAGACATATACACAACACATGCATTATGCACAATGCACAATGCACGCACATGTGCTTGTGCATTGTGTATTTTAGAGTATAGAATACCAATACACATACAGATGAATATACACACACTATACACACACTCTTCAGTCTTCATATACAATTCATGCACCGGCAAGTGTTTCCTCTCAATACGCACAGTGTGTCTCTACAAAAAAAACAAATGTTGTTATTAAGGTCAAACAATAATTCCCCGTATAATTATTATGGCTTAACAGAGTATCAAAAAAAACTTAGTATAAGAATCGTTGATTTTAAAAATATTATGATAATAAATTTGTACGATACCTTTTTGAAAGAAAAACATTAAAGAAAAAACGATCAAATTATTAGTTATTAACCACTAAAGGTACAATTCTCTTAAAAAATATGAAAATTTTGGTAATTTAAAAATTGTTTTAAAAAAAATGTTTTGATGTCGGTAAAAATTATAACTTTATTTTGTTACGTAACATCAGCTCAATACCCCTCCGTAAAACCTCGTAATAAAATTGTTAACCCCCTCCCCCATGGAGAGTTATGTAATATACTTAAGGCCAATTCGTTCACTCGCAGTTATATTTTAACTTTTGCAAGTTATTCAACTTATGTCAACTGAAACTGATGAGTTGAAAATTTGGTTTGTTTACTATTGCGAATCACGAGTTGCACAAAAGTTAACTCGAGTTATAATTTCTCAAATATCCTAGCGATATTACAGTGAAATGTTAGAAAATAACGTAATTTGACATTTCATAATTCGAGAATTTAATTTGAAATTTAGCAATGGCGATTTTGATTAAAAAATTGTATTTAATAAACCATCATCTAAAATAACTTTCTGACAACACAAAAAAGTTGAGGTAGGCATTTCTTATTAATTATATGTGATCATTCATTAAAATTAGTTCAATAGTCGTCTGAAGTCTTTGGGGATAGCATTTACAAAAAAAGTTTTTGCAGTCATGTAAAAAGACTTTCTAACTAGGCAAAAAAAAAATTGAGGAGGGCAGTCTGGTAGTCTTCCGAAGTCTTTGAGGATAGCTGTGGAGCTTTTACAGAAAACATGTTTTTGCAATCTTGTATATTTTTATTTTCATCATTTCTTCTCAATCTCTCATCGTTTTCCATCATCAAAGGCTCGAAAAATTGTCGAATGAGACGAGCACGTGCTGTGTTGTTCACTACGTCCCGACGACAGTGACTTGTTCTTGTCTGTGCTGTATGTGTATTAAATGTGGAATATTTTAGCAAAACCATGGATTGTTGGTTCGATCAATGCGTCTCATTCCAGTCGGCAAGACCGGAAAACGTCTCTTCATTACGCCGTATGACCGCTCGACAACGTTGCGTGTGAAAATTTGCGCCTCAATGTAGAGTTATTCAACGCTGTGGTGCACATTGGAGAAATGGCGCACCAGGCCAACAAGCAACAATATCCAACACTATCAAGTGTACATCGGCGATGGTTTGGATGATCAGCGATGGTTTGGATGATCAGCGAAAACCATCCCTTGCGGCTTCGAAAATTTTAATATTATCAATTAATCAATATATCAATTTCCGCCGTTCGTCGTAAAGTAGAGCTTCTTTTATTAAATTCAATCAAATTACTGTTGCGCGTTTAACCAACCGGAAGCGACACACAAAATCGTCGTCGTCCCACCTCTCCAAATCGATGCGTGGCGAAATTTTGTATTCTCGGCGGCCCACAGATTCCACACAATTATCTTCATCAATTGAATTATCGTTTAGTTGAGATGCCCAACGATCCCAATTATGATGGTCACGTTCATCCCAACGCTACCAATTATGAGAAAGAAGATGCGGACCAAACATTTTGCGTATATATAATATTATTCTTTTCTATCGACTGCATCAACAAAACCAAACAAAAAATGTACATTCAGATATCCCAAGTTATGACGTATAACTGGTGCAAATAGCAAGAGTTATCAATAGCAGGTGTTGACTCGAGTTATAAAATACAAGTTATGTTTTTGTTAAAAATCGCGAGTTATAAAATAAACGAGTTAACAAATCCAAATTGTTTTTCTTATGGAAAATTCCTAGACAAATTGGCCCTTACTTTTTTTAAAATACAAACTTAGTGATTTTATTTGTATAAAATATACCATTTTTTTCCTAATGCATCATCAGTTAATTTTTAAGTTTATAATCAGTTATTTCCTTAGTTCAAGCTCAGTAATTATATATCTTGATACGAAATCAGTGATTTAATTAATTCAAACAAAATTGTTGATTTTTTAAAGATAAAAATGTGTGATATTCTTAATATTTTTTTTTATTTATTTGAAATGCCATTTCTAATATTTTTTTGATAATTATTTTGGAAAATTTGTTTTTTTATATGAACTTAATTGTAATATAGTAATAGTTGTGAGGATCACTCACATAGCTTTTGCCAGCCTATTAGATACAGATCTATAAAATGATCCTAGTATAATAGTATAATAAATCAAAAATATAAAATCTTCAAATATAAAGTAAAGGGTTTCGTCGAAAAAGAATATATTATTTCCACTGTGCGCTCAGGGTTCACCCCCTCGAAGCGACACGCTCGCGCCAAGATGCTCTTCATACATAAAATAAGAGACTTTATACATAAACGCGCGTGCAGACGTCCGTCGCGTGTGTATGTGTTTTTGGTTGTTGTTGTAAGAAACACATGTCAGATGACTAAAACGAAGCGCGCGCACACACTCATATTTTTTATGTATTCTGTTCTACATATATTATACACTAAAAGTGTATATAGTGCGGGTGAAAATAAGTGTGTATATCCATGCTAACCCACGCGCATCTTCGACATAAGTGTGCGTGTGCTATACGTCTAAAATCTTATATGTGTTTTTGTCAAGATATATAAAAGACTTTGTGGGAACTTTTTTTAAAGCTGATTTTTACGGCGACAAGACAAACGACCGACGACTACTTCCTGTGTGTGTACTTTACCGACAATATATGTTTTATATTTATTTCTTTATTTATACATACATATTAAATATATATTTATACATATATATAATAAATTAAGACTAAAGGTTATTAGTCCTTAATATTTAATTTGAAGAGTAGGAATTTTATCTTATTTTTGTTTTTCTTCAAAAGTCTAAATACATAATTTAATTTGCGCACGCATACATTAATAATACACCACATATAATCGTCCACGTCAATGGACCCCGTAGCCCGTACGAGAAGCCCCTTACGATTCAAAACAAAAATTTATCGTTTTCCTCAGGCGATGTTGGCACACATACATATAACATAACCACACACATATACACACGCAAACTGGAGATAAAACTAAACGAAACTATTAATCAGAGAGCAAGACGTTTGTATATAAGTAGTGTTCTATTCGCAAAACATAAATCCGTAAATTCAACGGACAAAAAAACGAAAATTGCCCTGGATCAGTCTCGTCCATGTCTCACAAATACCAGTAGCATATATATAATATATTTAACGTACAAACATATATATAATATATAGTATATATATAATTTAGCGAGGGATTAAATGAATAATTCTGACAGAACTATTAAAAGCCCATTAGACATTAGACATTGTAGCTCTGCATGAATTTTAAAAAAGCAATACTATACATATAATATACGTTTATATATACTAAATTATAGTATAAATTTTCAGGTTATATCCCTATACATAAGAAATTCTCTAAGAAAATTCTATATATATATATATATACATATACAAATATTTGCAAAAGCAAAGCATATTTCGTGCGGAATACACATTTGAATTAGATGAATGAGATGGTTTTTATGAATGGATTCGTGGATTTGCTCTCTCGTTCGTTTTTGAAGCCAATACGAACGACGAAAGGTCGAAGACGCGTGCATATAAATACAAAATAAGATTTAGAATATTTGAGGGCATTCGTATAAATAGAGCGACCAGACATCGCAATCGTGTTTGTATCACAACAAAATTTGAATAATTCACAACTCTGGTGCGTATGTCAGATGTTTAGAGGATAAGTATAAAAGGGGCCATCTCTGGGGACCTGATACGTGTGGTTCTAGCCGCATCGCTTTATCAGCCCTGTATCAGAATCAAAGCAAATGTCTTACAGCACATATCAAACATACAAATTTATTACATTTCGGGTTGTTTACATTTAATATAGTTCGGGTATAATATGCATTACATAAATGTATAGATAATACTATATATACAACACATCATAATTCTGTGAATATGTGTATGCTGATGGTGTTTATGTTTTATGCATGTGAAATGTGCATGTCAGATGTCAATGTTTGGTAAGAATGTTTATGTTTGTGTCAAGCATTTCAATTTCGAATTTATATGTATATATCGGATGGGGTTTATGAGGTTGTGGTTTTTGGGCTGCACAATTGTACATTCAATCGTATTGTCTCGGAGGTGACGCTATAGATTGCGGATAGAATGCAATTAAGTTAGCCTCAGACTCCCAGATTGCGTTAATACGGTATTCAAATTAATTTGTGTGTTGCTCATTTTCATTTCTCTTAAGGCCTGAATTGAATATTTTAAAATCTCTGCGCATTGTAACAGTCTGCCCTCAGCGGTTGCAGTCATAGGAAAAACTAAAAGCATTTTAAAATAATATTCTTCATAAAGCTACAACTCAACTTAGTCATAAGCGTTTTGCAAAAGATAACATATACCTCAACAGTAAATGGTCTCTGGTTAATAAAAAATCAAAAAATATTTATTTGTATTTAATAATTTGGAGTTATTTGCCAGATTTTTAAAAACAGATTTTTAAAAACAAGGTATTGGAAAACAAGATTTAAAAAATCAAGTTTATTACCCGATCTCATTTTATAAACATATTTTTGACCAAAAACAATAGTTTGTAAAACAAGATTGAGAAAAACAAGATTTTCAAAAGCAAGAATTTGAATAGCAAAATTAAAAAAACGGGCAAAAAATCCTAATTTCGTTTTTATTTATATATGTATTTATATTTTAAATTTTATTTAAAAATATTAAAAAAATCTATAATTATAGATTTAAAATTATGCGCCCTTTAAAATTTGTTTTTCTAAAAAAAAATGTACTCTGAAAAAAAAATTGTAGTTCAGAATTTTTATTTGGTGCTCTTGGTTTATCTATAAATAATGTTTGCAAAATTTGGCAAAATTATTCAAAATTACTTAATGTGCTCTAGATAATGCCAAAAAGATAATTGGGAAAATAAATATAATAATTAGTATATATTTTATAAAGTAAGAGCACCATTTTCAAATTCTTATAGGAGAAAATTGTGTTTCTAGCGGTCGCAAAATTAAGATCATTAAATGTGTTTTTCATATTTTTGGTACTATTTTTGTAATTCAATGAGGAATTATTTCAATAAAGAATTGTGTTTTTAGCGGTTGCAAAATTGAGATCATTAAATGTAGTTTTTTTAAATATAGTAAAAATATTTTTTTTTTTGTCATTCAACAAGGAATTATTTATAAAATAATAAAGGAATATTTAAAAGTTGTTTTCGTGGATGCCTATAAAATTTAAATTTAACGATAGAGTACATTTTTTCAGTGGCACCTTTTAAAACGAATAAAATAGCAAAATAATCATATTCCTTTTTTTCTTTTTTTAAACTAAACAAATATACTTATTAAAATTATATAATTATTTTTATTTATAACAATGAAGTATTTGACAAATTATTTCAAATTAACCCGAAATGAAAGTTCACAAAATATTTATATGGGGTTGGAATCTTCTAAAAATGTAATCCTAATTATTTACATAATCTCTCGAGGGTAAACTACACTATTCTTAAATATTTCTATTCTCAACAATTCTCACCATATTGTAAGCCATTGCTCAAACATCCCTGGCAAATGATATTTTAGTTTTTTTCTAGTATTTTATTTGTTTTTAGATACTGTTTTGCTTGTTATATTTAAAAAAAGAAATATATTGTTATAAATTTTGTTTTCATAAAACAAAGATAATGCAAGGAGGATATTTGTTGTTTTTTTTCAATTTCCAAGGACTAGAATCACGCTGCTTTTAATAATAGCAGACTCTCGTTATTTTTTAGTTCCATATACACAAACAAGTTTAAAAAATATTTATATGTTAATAAACTTCTTTTTTCCATTTTTAGGTAGGTTCACTTTTTTTAGAGAAAGTTTGACAGATTGAGACAATTCTTCAATTCTTCACATCATTTCTCGCCAGATGGAACATTTCCGTAATAATATATTTTATTAGGTTTGAAGTTCGAATGAAAACTGAATAATAATTTATCGTTATTTATAGACAATTCGAGAAAGCTGCGTAAATTAGTGAATTAGGTTTTCACTTATCTTTCCTTGATTCGATTCAGTCCTACCTGACTGATCGCCAGTAATACGTCAAGATTTTTGGTAGAGCGTTCTGATTTGTTTATTGTGGAATCTGGTTTACCTCAAGGCAGCCATTTGGGTCCGCTTTTCATTATTTTGTTTATAAACGACGTTATGAAATGAATATATTTACTATAGTATAATGAGGGTCCTTTAGACGCCTTGAACTTACAACGAGATTTAGACTTGCTCTTATTATGGTGCCAGACGAATTGTCTTTCCTTAAACATTAGTTAATGTAAATATATAAGCTTCTTGCGCTGATTTTGTGTACCGTAAAGCACTAAAAAGTGTATATTGTACTCATGATCGATCATATTTAAAATACGAATCAATGTTTTGGAATCCCAGTTAAGCGGTTCATTCTATTAAAATTTAATCTATTCAGAAACTATTTTTGCTTTATGCATTGCATCAACTGGGTTTGAGACGAGTCGATGCCCATATCCTTCCGCCCTATATTAATAGTTGTAAGCTCATGTGTCTCTCTTTTCGTCGTAAAACTGCAGGCATTTTCTTCTTGTTTGATCTGGTGTGTAATCGCATTGATGCTCCTTCCTTTTTTAACCAACTTTTTTAGACTTCAATGTCCCATTAAAAACGACTCGATCACATGTTTTCCCTACGTTTTAGTAGGCAAAGAGCTAATTATGGACGTGCTTAGCCAATGTATCATATGTCAGAAGCTTTTAACGACGTTGTTAGTAATTTTTTTAATCTCTCCCGTGAGGCGTTTTGGCGAATCACTTATAACTAATCCTGAATCTTTATACCTTTAAATTTTTTATTTTTTTTATTTAATGAAAACAGAGTGTTTATAATATACACACACATATACATACTTGTACTATTTACTATGTTCAATTAAGGTCAGTTGGGGAGATGCTTCCCCGTTGACGTCACTTTTAAAATATATATCGCATAGCAAATATAATATATAGTGCATATATCGCATATGCAATTGGTATTGGTATTTTATTAAATTACATGCGAAAATAAAACGCTTTCCCTAATCCTATAGATTACAGCGGCTTCGTGGTTACATGATTTTCATAAGCTTTACGTTGCACCTGGATAACAATTGAAAGGTTTTACTGTGCTCTCAATAGAGCGTCGGTATATATCAATTTTCCATGTGTATATTACCTATTGTAATACCGCGCATGCGCGATGCCTATGGCACATGGTTCCAAAAAACATTGTTAAATACTAAAAACAAATTATAAATACATAAATTTTTTTTATTTTTATATTATTTTGATGAATGTATACATTCTTAATTTTTTTAAAAAAAACTTTATGAAAATGTTTTTAAAAGCTCAATACACACGTCGACCGCTTCACTTTGCCAAGAACGCTCCCGCATTTTGTGGCTGTTGACGACCAGAGAGCGAGCGTTTGCAACCAGGCGCTTCATTCAGTCGTGGCAGTTCTCGGGAAAAGCTTCGCGTGTGCTTCACTGTCCCGTTTTGCGAAAACCCACACAATATAAACAAATACACGCACACAATTTTACTTTAAATATATATATACTACAGTATAAGCAGTGCGGAAACAGTTAAAAATGAAAATACACATTGTGCCGCGTCCGCGTCTTCAGTGAAGTCATGCGCTGTGCTTGAGTTGTTGTTGTTGGTGGTGGTGGTACCTCGATGGCGGTGGTGGTGGTGTGGTGATGATGGTGATGTGGTGACTGGTGATAGCGTGCGCGTGTTGTCAATGATTGTTATTAGTAAATCGTAATTACTAATTTTGCATTTCCGAGAGGGAAATCGTGTGCGAGTGGAGCTTGACATAAATGTGCGCCTTTATACAGTAAATAATAGAGAACAACGATATTGAGCAGCGTGAAAATGGATTTATGAAGGACTATCAGCCTCATGGAATAATTCATCATCATATACTGGTAATTTTCATTGATAAAACAGATTCAAACATTAGGGTGTCATTTATTAAACATACTCAATGAGCCAATGTCTGCGGTTCTGTGTGAATTTTCGGGTATATATTTAACATTATAGTGATGTATCAAAATGTTGTATACTTATACTATGTATACTATATAATATAAATATATATAAATATATATATATATATATATGCTTTTACGCTGGCCACCGCACAAAATTATATCGATTGCGGCAGAGACGTGTTTGCGGTTCAATAACAAATGTGCGCGCGGTTTAATACGGGTGATGTTGTGTTGTTTTTCAGATTTTCATTTAGTTTCGGAAAACGAACAGAATTTTGCCCCCATAAATTATGTACACGAAACCGACCGTGCGGCTGCTGCGCTGTTTAATGCATATAGGGCACGTGAGACCGATCAATTTGGTTGTGCGGAGAAAACATACTCGGTCGGGACATTGACCTCTGACATATGCATATTTTATAAAACCATGATATACGAGTACAGCAGAGAATCAACAGTGGTTGTGAGAGTGGAGGTGAACGGTGCACTTGCCTGCTTATCGGGTTTGAGTTTTGGGGTCGGGGAAGGAGTTTGTCTATTATGTATAGTTATTCAATATTGCATAGCATATGATATATCATCCGCTATGCTGTAATTGATAGTAGAGAAACGATTTTTTTATTAGAGACGAGGTATAGTTACGGTTAACATTATTGTTGGCTAAAATACAGTACAATTTAAACTATCTGTTAAATTTATAAGTATTTAAAATGCCCTGTATTTAAGTGACAGGCAAACTATACCTTGTAAAAATCTCCCAAAATCTCTTTTCTCTCTTCTTATCTTGTGTTTTTGTTAAATAAAAGAAGAGTGCTGCGCTTG
>JAAAKO020037119.1:0-12592 GCA_010015015.2 Bolitophila cinerea
CTTTGGAATTAGCTCGTCAATGTTGCTGGTGTAGAGGTTGTAGAGAAGCGGTGAGAGTACTGAGCCCTGAGCAAGTCCCCGAAATCCTATTCTTGTTTCTTTGTGGCTCCCCTTGGAATAAAACTGCAATCGGCGTTTCTCAAAAATTACACCAATCATTCGCACCATCTTGTAAGGTAGATTTATTTCGCACAACCTTTCACACAACCTTTCACACATAATAGCTGTGTCGACATTATCGTATGCTGCTTCTATGTCCATAAATACCGCAGCGCACAGTGATTTTAGGCTGTAGGTGTAGTAGGCTGTAGAGTTTTTGAAAGCTTTCCAAGTTTCTCCGCCCAGAAATCTAGTCGATTATGCAACATCTTTTCAAATGATTTTCGGATGCATGATAATAAGCAGATTGGTCTGTAAGATGATGCTAAATGTTGGTCTTTACCTGGTTTTAAGATTGCGATCACCTTACAAGCATACCATTCCTCAGGGCATCTGCCGGTACCGTAGCACTCGTTAAAAAGCTTTAACATATACAGAGATCGGCATATTACGAATTAAATCAAAGGTTATGCTGTCCAGGCCCGGCGATGAAATGTTGCAGCTCTTGAGGGCCATTTCTAAATGTGCCATTGTGCATTAAGGGCAGACAATGTCCGATACTTGCGCAATTACGTTTTCTAAAGTCTGCGTCCATGCGTTGATTGGTGCCGTTGCTTGTGCCAGCTTACTGCAGAATTCTGGCAGCCACTTTTCAGATATGACTGCGCTGCTGTGGTTACCTAACCCGCGGTACTTGCGACCCATGTTCCACATAGTTTTCATTTCTTTTTCTCTCCTTCACTAGTCTTTTGAATTGGGCTTGAAGTCGGGCGTAGTTAATGTAGGACTCGCGGCTCCCCAATCTTCGAAATTCTTTGAAGGCCTCAGTTTTTTCCTTGTATTTGGTCGTGCACTCAGCGTTCCATCAGTCTTTTTTAGTAGTAGATTTGTGAAGTATGTGCAATCTGTATGGGTGTGGGAGGTTTCTGGATTGAGAAGAAGTCCGGGATTTTGAAATGCAGAATTTTGATATTTTGGGATTTGTCTAATGTCTAAAATGGGTTCAGTAGTGGAAGTCTGTAAGAAAAATCGAATCGAATCGAGTGATTTTTCTTACGCCTGGTAAAATTATGGTCTTACATATGTGAGGTGGCATTTTTTACAGGCGCAAGAAAAGTCTCTCGATTCGATTTTTCTTACGGACCTGCTCTACATTAGCTGCTTTAGAGGGTGTTTGGAATTTTGCCCCGGTGACGATGGCCGCGCCATTTACTTTGACTTTAAAACAAGAGAAAAAATCACAATGGAATTTGATTTTTTGAATTTGCGCCGTCGACATTCACTCATTCGCTCACCCTGCCAACACTGACACATTTTTTAATTGTATTTCATAAATCGCCCGCTCCGCTTAACTCACACAAAATAACAGTGTAACATGGAAAATTATTTAAATTCAGAAATATTATGAGGGTGGTTAAAAATCATATTTTGAAGGTATACTTTATTATCAATTATCAGATATTAAATCTTTAAAAAAGGTAACAAAACGGGGCGGGCGTGAGCATCCAAAAAATCAAATCCGTTTGTACGAAACAAAAAGTGCGAAATTCGGTGGTGTGTAGGTCCTTTGTATGAAAAATATATGTGTGAATGTCGGTGGGGGGAAATTCCGCGTGATGAAATTCGCGATTTCTGAATTCTAAAAATCGAATGTCTCATGTGCTGAATTCGTTTGTATGAATTGCAATGGGGTCTATTGCATGCCACCTTTCAAGGAGTTGTTTAAAGAAAAGCGCTTTTTTAATTTTAGAAATAATAGATAATTAAAAAATATATCAATCGAAAAAAATAAAACCTTCCTTAATTCACTAAATCCAGAATAAGTCAAGGAAATCAATTCCGAAAGTTTAGTGGACGTTTGCTAAGGTTCAGGCTAGAAGAGTTCTTTTGAACATTTATAATGTTTAAAAGTGGGAAATGTCAGAACCAATTGAAACTGAACCCGGTGCCATATTAGCTAGAACCGGCCCTGAATACCACCGTCCACAAGCCACTTAGACTAAAAGTATCATTAAAAATGAAATAACAAATTCGAACTTAAACATTTGCCGTGTTATGGTATGTTTGACAAAGCCTGATTTTATTCTGACTTATTTGTATGTAAAAAATAACCCACCTCCGAAACTAGGCTTATGATAGCCAAATTCAAACTAATTTAATTCAGGGTACTGTTTATTTCGAATTTTGGAAGAAATGACGTTCAAACTAAATTCAGTGGATTCATTTGACTGTTGTATGCTATTAAAATTAATAAATTTGTTCATATTTGTTTTGCGTAGAATATAACCTGCAAATATGTATGAAAGAGAACAAAAACTGTTTTGATTTATTTGGCTACGCACTGTTGTTGATGATGAGGGGATGGAAGACCATCTCACAAAGACTGGTTTAGCACGTAGGCCATCAGGTGGGCCTATTGTAATATAACCCGTTTCTTAGACGGTCGCAATCCAGGAATGTACCACATTTCTATGTGAACTTTGCGATCTTCCCAAGAGGAAGGCGGTGGAGTTCATGGCAGGAAATCTGGAGAACGTGAAACATTCTTCATCTTAGATAGCTTGTTGTGTGGCATTGGGCAAGAAAATTAACCGTAGATTCGATTTAACCTGCTACAGGTCGGCCTTTCCATGTATCCATAAGCCAAACCACTTATAGTTATTTTACAGCAAACAACAAGCCAAAAACTTTTGATTAACACTAGACTATTCTGAAGAACAGCCAGGAAAATATCGTCCTCACCTGGCGACTTGTATGGAAAAAAGGAACTGATCGCCCAATTTTTTATCATCAGTTATTATAGACTTAGACTCTTTCTAGTCTACCACAGAGCCATCGACATCGAGATGGATCGATACCTGAGCGAGAAGCTTGCGTCCAATAAGCATTTGGCTACCTCGATTTTCGAGGTGGTGCAAGAGCCATCTTATAGCTTTACACACCCTCAATTTCCTCACAGAAATTCACCCATGAAATACGTTCAGCCGTCCTTAAAGCTTTCATATATTAGCTCTGGTTTGATGAGCATAGATGCCAATCTCCCCGCAAGCCACTTTTATCATTCAACCACCAGGATACGGTTTCCGTGGATGGACTGTTCTAAGAGGGCAGGAGGACACAAGTGATTTATGTAGGTCTGAGGAAAGGCGCTTTACAGCACTCTCTAGACCTCCGATGTCATCCATTTTAAAGTTCCCCTCTACTGCCTTTTCGGCTATTTGATTCCAAATTTTAATCGATACAATCGAATCAGTATAGAGCTCAAAATAGATGCTTCTGTGATCGGAGGAAGTGATACCGCTGGAAACCGTCCAGTTTTAAATCAGATTCAAAAACCCAATTGAGCACAGCGTCAGGTTGAGATACTGTTAACGTTTGTTTGACAGTGGCCAGTGATCCTTCAGTCACCATTTTATCAATTTTGGCGTGTTGTTCATTGTGTAAATAATGAATGTATTTGAATTCTGTCGGGTTTCGAAATAAATGCCCGTACTTTCATCCAGGATGTTGAGACGTAGCTAAACGATCCTTTGAGATGTTGCACCAGTGGTGGAGCTTTATCAATTTTGGGTTCATTATCAATAAATTTCAGGTATTGCAATTGTCATAAATGACATAAACATGATAAATTATAGAAATTTATCATAAATTGTCATTAATGCCGAAATTGTCATAAATTTGAATTAAAAAACAAGAATTCCACCCAAAAACATAACAACTGAAGAAATTAAAGAGAGCTTGTTCAATTTAATTTATCATTCAATAATAGTTTGGCTTATCTATTTTTTTACTAATTATTGAAAAAGTTAAAATATATGAAAGGCACCAATGATGTATTTGGCGAGCAAAATGAAAAGGCCAATCATACTCCGCCAACCCAATTTGGAGCCATTGAGTAGAAGTAAGAAATAAAACAAGTACCGTTACATTTTCATTATTATTTTTTTACGCCAGTAATTAAAAATCAATGGTGGTTTCTTCTATCGGATTTAACAGTGGCGCTTACGGAAACACCCCGAATGTTTGCCAAATTAAAGGCAAACCTAAAATTATTAGTCTTATTTAGAGGTCAACAATGAGGATATGCATTTTATGTTTATTTTATATTTGACTAAAGAATAACTTCTTAAATATAAATACAAAATAGCTCTTATTTTCTCATTCAAAAGTATGCAGTTTTGACCACTTCCTGTCTGCCTTATTATCAAAATTGGAATGTTGATAATATAATGGATATGAATGTCAGACAATTCATGTTTAAATCTTAATAGAATTTACACACTATAAAACAGCACGAAATTCATCCTTTTACGGGACTAGGAGCATTAATTTTCAGCCACAAATCTATTAATTTAATATACTTTTTTGTAATCTCCAAAAAATAATGTCAACACATCTTTTCATCCTTTTGATTTTGCTCCAATTTGAAATGGTAGAAATAAAGTTGAATATTTATACTTTAAAAGATGATAGATTCATCTATAGAAAGAATCTATCATCTTTTAAAGTTGACCATGTTTTAGCTTTTTATACTATTTTAAATATTGCTATGGACTACAATTCCTCATCTCCCAAAAAAAAAAATATATTGTGATTCAAGAGATGTTTCCTAACCAAAAAATGTTTTTCCCTAAAAATGTACCCTTTTTAAATGAGTTTTGGCGTTGATTCTTTTACGAGAGGAAAAATAATGGTAAACTGCATTTTTGGCCATATTTTTTTTGACATATACTACCAGTGTTGGTCTCGGCCGTCTCTGTAAAGCTCCCAAAACTGTTATATTAGAGTTATCATGACTTTGTCGAATTTTTGACGATGTATTTTGTCAGAATTACGATCGATCTAGGGCACCCTAGGCAACATTTACAACCCTCAACGGATGATGGCCCAGAGGTCGGTAAACGCAAACCAGAAATAACACAATACATATTTTTTTGATAAATTTGATGTCCTCCCGGGCTCGAATCCACGTCTTGGGCGGTTTGACGTAACTACTTAGTCAATTACGCCACAGTTACCACTTTTTAGCCATAATTGCAACATAAATATATAAAAATTTGAACTTGTATTATCCAGGGAATGGATGAAAACTGTCTACTTGTATTTAGGTTCTTTGTTTAGCTAAAAGACGAGCCAACATTAGTATTTTTTTTACATTATGTTAGGAAAGAATAGAAGCTGTCGCAATGACATTAAAAAAGGTCTTACTCTATAGTTTCTCCTTCTAATTTTCAGCTGTTAAGATCCCCCAACCTATGCAGAAGAAGTAAACCGTATTTCTGTGATCGGAAAAACTTGTTCTTCATCAATATAACTTTATTAGGGAGGAGGCACTATTGGTAGTGAAAATTTTCCATATCTTTTAACTTATGATGCAATAGAGAAAGAAAATATAATTTGAATGATTGAAAAGTAAAGATATGGAATGAACTATAACCGTAAGTGGACGTTCTGTCAGGGAGTTTGAAGGTTACATTTCAGAGGGATGGTTAATCGATTGTCCCATGATATGAATTCAGTAGGATGGTTGTACTTCATCCGCTTCTTCACTGGTTCAATAAGCCATTAATAAAAAAATAATTAAATAAATAAGACAATCGATCCCACTTATCCTGGCATGATTCTATCTCTCTGAAGAAATAATGTTCATAATTTCTTCTTGATATTGTCTAAGAACACCTGCGATATTTAATATTAAACTGGAATTTGGGCATAATAGGCCAAATATAATAAAATTGGTGTTAAAAACTTAATTCCGAAATAAGTGTTCCTGGATTCCATTTAAATTTATTTCAAAAGTATTTTCAACATTTTATGATTATGAAAATTCAATAAATAATCTAAGGAAAGATAATTTAAAGATGGGTCAACTGTCATGGCAGTTAAAAAATATCTATTTTTTAAGAAAAGATGAATAAGAAACTTTCTTTACAAACAGGAAAACAAAACGAACGAGTTTGGTAATTTAGTTCATTATGTCGCCTAAATAAATATATTGTTAGATCACATATTTTCAAGAATTTCATTCAATAAGAAATGAAAAACGGGCGACTCTACTCATAATTGCCAATTGAATCGAAATAAATCGATGAATATAAGCTTCATATCTCAAATTAATAGCATCATATACACTCTTGTGCGCAAACTTACTCGTACACATATAAAATTCCAAACATGTTTGCGACAAGCTTTTTAAATTCTCTGAAATGTAATTAAAAGTTTAGCGCTTGGCGTGGCTTAATGCCTAATGTTCAGCCATCTGAGTACCTTCATTTGCAGAGTCTATATATGAGTATGAGTATATGTATGATCCGCTTTGGCGTTTAAGGCATCGACTAACTGTTTCATTAGGTATATAGCGTATAATTATATCACAAAATTATGGGATTATATTATTATAAATACATAAACAAACCGGTGAACAAAATGGCTGCACAGAATTGTGTTCTTTGGAAAGTTGAAGTTTGACATAACACTTTCCGGTGTCAGAAGAACGATATTTCAAAAGGCTACGAATTTAGCACTCACTAAATAATTCAATTATGTCTTCAAATAAAGATATTGTGTCTAATATACAATTCAAACTGCCCAACGTATTAAAATGTTCGCTTAATAATTAAATTTAGCTCACAAGATTAAAAAAAGTGGACCTATTGAGCTCCTTCAAGAAATGAGGCACCTTCAGTGGCAATTTGTGGAATTAACAAAATTGGACACCTATCTGCCAAAAATATTATTTAACCTATTTTGTTTGTGTATACATCTGTGTTTACTTTTGCATCAATATGTGCACATAACCTCATAATTACACTTGTTTGACAGATCGGTGTCCAAACCCCTTCACGAAAACAGCGCCACTACTGAGCATGAAGGATCCGAATATGATATGCAATATATTGTTTTTAAAGTAAATATCTCGACTATTCATTCACAGATGTCACTGATTAGGTTTAAAAAGGTTTTTTTAAAGGGTATAGAATTCCGCTTTACAGAATAAGATACTTTATTATAGCAACCCTAGAAAATTACGGGTAGAGAAATGTTGAATATTACTTTGTGTTTGAGAAGCAAAACTTCTGGGTGCTGCTGCTTAGATTGCTGCGTTCGTTGGATATATTTTAACCATCATTTCTATCAAAATCTTAAAAAAACATTTATATCAAAAATATGTACACTTGTTTTTTTTAAATATATCTTGTAAAAAAAAATATAATAGGGGTAATTTTCCAAAGCAAAGCGACGGCATTAAATCGCCTGTAGATTTTGTCCGTAAATGACCATGTAAAGAAGGCCGAAGAGCCCTTGTCAAATATTTGTCAAATTTTAGAGAGAGTCATGTTGGAGAAAGAAGAAAGAATGGCTTAAAACAAAGCATTCGTTACCAGCATCGGGTAGGCAGCCATCTGGAAACTCTAGAAGAAGCAGAAACGCTTCTCTGAAGAACATAACCTCGGCGCCAAACGACGGACAGACGCTACTTAAAACCAGGCCACTCCAACATCGATCAAAAGGGCAAGACCATTAAGGATACGCTGGTGGAAAGCGCGCTGCTGGTTGCCCTCGTTGACGCCAACTAAAACCATACGGAAAAATCACGGATGCATAATGGGAGCTTGTGGAGATGAAGCTCATCAATGAATAAAGCTACTTGAAGCAAGAAGAAGCTAAGAATAGCCTTACCTTGGAGTGGTTGAAGGAAAAGACCTAAAGGCTGACTTTGAAGGAACTGTGGGATGGGGACGCCTTAAAACGGTTCCGAAGGCAGAAGTTAATGCCGAATGCAAAGGTGGTCATACCACGGGTTACTAGTAGGCCAAAGTCCGAATTTGGACACCATATACTGTAAATGTCATTTCAAAAAGACCGGTTACCCGAAAATTAAAATCAGGTTAACCGACAACCGGGTAATTGATTTTTTTGACAGTTCTAGTAGAAATAGATGTTTTGTTAGAGAACCTTTTATCAGATAAAAGTGTTCAATTCAACGAAATTGTTATTTTGGGTGATTTTAATGATAACTAACTGTTATCACCTGGTACATATAAAATATAAAAAAAGTCCATATTTCAGCAGTGGTCTCCTAATATAATTTCTACTGAACTAACTCATTTTTTCGCTTTCTTCTGGACTTCATGGTAATGCTTCGTGCACACTTATAGGTAAAACGCAATTAATTGGCAAAAAAGTAGCAATTTTGGTGTAAACACCATCTAAATATGAGTTATTTAGCCCTATAATTATACATTAAAGTATAAGGTTGCGATAGATAAAAATGGGTAGCCCGTTTTTTTGTTCCAGTTGTTTTGGGGGATCAACGAGCGACATACAAAACCGTTTTAGAAAGTGGTATTTAAAAAGTTAATAGCTAAAGATATAATATTAGCTGATCGTGGGTTTGATATATATAGACTCTAGAGCCTTGCCATGTATGGACCGAATATTTTAAAGTCAAAGCAGTTTTATGATGCGTTAAGCTAGCTGTTTAGACATTTAACCAGATACTTTTGTTATTCTAATAGCTCCACAGTTTGAAGCAGTCAGTTTAGTTCGACGAATATCTGCCAAAAGTTTTCTCTCCGACTTATCTCGAGTTTGAATTTCGATTACCATAATCTCCATAATCTCTTCATTACTTTTTTTTGTTTATTTGATCCAATTCTACTGGTTCTTTTACCAGCGGATGTGTTTTTGCAATGTCCAAATTTGACAATATTTCATTTGGTACTTTTGTTTCTATCGGAATAGAGTAATTGATATTTGAAAAGTGGAAATATCTCTAAGCATGCTAGATCTATTTTTTATATTATTAAATAGATTAGGCTTAAGCTGTGTTCGATTTTTTTGACACAGCAGCTCGATATCTTTTAGGAATGCCCAAAATGTCGCGAAGAAGGTTTTTGGATGATCCATTTTTATTGGAACTATGCAATTTATTTAATTTTTCATCCGCAATAAATGCAAAAAATTCCATCTGTGTTAGGCCTTTTATTTTTGAAAATCTCAGTTTTTGTGAAATATAAACTTTTTCCCGTAAATCGTGACTTGTAGCCATTGAACCAACTCAGCTCCGCAGAAGCGTCCGTTGGAACCATACACAATTTTTTGTATTCAGGGTTGGCTAAGACTAAAGCTGCTTCTAAAATTATTTATCAGGAGTTCAGAAATAAAACTCTATATTGACTCCCAACTTTTTTGATCAACATCGGTACTGTAAGCTCAATGATTTCAGACACTTTATCCTTGTTTAATTGAATTCCTGAAGCAGTAACCTGTGCCATTTGGTTTCACCACGAGCTTGAAAACAGTTCAATAGTGTCCATTGTAAGCACATACAATCTATTTTTTATTTTATTGAAGATATGAAAAGAAATAACATTTTTAATCAGGGTCTCAATAAAAGGGAAAAGGTCAGTAAAAGTTGGATTTTTTATACACCATTTCACCTTGCAAACTTGTTTGTTATCCTCTCCTTTGGAGGCTCGCTGACCCGATTGCCTGTCAGGTTTTGAAATTCGTGCTGGAGAAGTGGTTAGCGTACTTCTCGGTTGTGTTTTAAATGTTATAGATTCTAGCTTAACAAGATGAACATTTTATTTTATTTTTTAAGTTCTTACTTTCTTCGGGTGACAACCTCTATAAAGACTTCTTGCACAACTTCCATAAAATAAGTCATTGTTTCGATACAACTTTAAGTATATCGATCTCTTTAGATACATCTTGACACGGCTTCCAACTACCAGTTCTATTTCCGCAAGCCAATCGAAACTTTATCGAAATTAGGTCTTCTCAGCTTCTATACGGCCGTACAGAGACTATTACCGAAATGATGGCTTTAAAAATGACAAGCTACCGAGCACAAGCTCTATATAGACTCTATCGAAGTAACAGCTTTCAAAATTATCAAATTTTAACCTGATTGAAGTCAAATTGTTTGTTGGGTTGTTTAATATGAACACCTTTCTTGTTTTATTCATTTCTTTTTTTCAAAAAATCATCCGGAAAATATTTTTTTTTTTTAGAAGATTTTCATTGTTTCCTGCCGTTTTTGGGCCTATTTCTTAAGGTACGATTACATGCACAGACATTTCTGTAAAAGTCTGTCACATTTTGCTAAATGTCTGCGACTTTTGCCTGTATATGCATGTAATCGGCAGACAATAGTGACGTTGCAGACAAATAATTTTGTCTGCATGTGTCTGCCGTACATTTTTGGCAGGGATTTGTCGGCTCATGTAATCATCTTCAACAGACATTTGAAAAATGTCTGCTGCCAAAATTTCTGTTTGCGGCAGACAGAAAAATCTGTATCTGTAGCTGCAGACACAGAGCAGACTTTTGCAGATTTTTTTAAATGATAAAGTAAATTCATTCCAAATTTATTCCATAATATTTTTAATGGATAGCTGTTAATAAATAATTAAAAATGCCCACCTCAACTTTTATTGTCTAATTGGAAAGTTATTTTATAAAATGTCTCGAAATGTTTCAAATGTTTGTTGACGTGGGAAAACATTCCAGGAAATTGATATCAAACACTTCTTGAAGAGAATGTGCACGATATGTCTTTGGGCTCTTCAAAACAATACAATCAATACGAAGAAAATTTTGTTTCGTTTCTGGAGAAAATCCCACACATTCACAGTTCATACGTTTTCCCGCCTTCCCTACTACGTCCTCAGTATATAAAATCTTCTTTAATAATTATTTCCGCAGCAATTGTAGTGAAACAACTGCGACTTTTTCGCAAGAGGCATTTTATTTCGTTTTATAATAAATAATCCATCAAACGTCAACTCGAATATGTATGCACATGTGATCATTGTGACGGTTTTTGGATTAATCTCTGAAAAGTCCGTCACATCTTGTTTGACCAAACAAATATCAGCCAAATTATGTCCGCACATGTAATCGAGTCGCAGACACGAAAATACTGTCTGCAGAATTACGCCACATTTATGTCTGCCGCATACAAAATGCGACAAATGTCTGCGACAATTTTTTAGCTATGTAATCACATTGCTTGCAGGAAAAATATGACAGACAAATCGTACAGACATGAGGCAGATAGTCTGCATGATTTTGTCTGTTCATGTGCTCGTACCTTAAGATTTCAAATTAAAGATATTAAATTATACTTTGTCGGTTTTGTTTTTAAGAAATACATTGTTTTTTATTTGTTGTAAACTCTTATTACACGTTTACATTTCACTTTATACAAAAAATAATTATAGATTTTTGACGTTTCTGAAATAATACAGAATTTTTAAAGACGGATTTCAAATGTAAACTGTTTCGTGTAAAAACAACGTATTTAGGTAATAGATAGATAATATTATGATAGTGTAAATGATCGATTGAATTTTGTAAACATATTTTTTTTAGAGTAAAACAATTTTAAAGCAAAATAGGCTATATTTAATACGGCATCTAACTATTTTTTTTATAGAAGAAAATGAAATTTAATAATGATAATATTTTTACATAAATCATCTGATTTTTAAATACAAATACGTGTTTTTTATATTTATTTTATGTGTGGAAGTCCAGTTTTGTTGGAGTATAGTAAAGGTGTTCAGCGCAATCAATACTCGATAATAAATAAAATATATTGGGTACCAAAATATAAGTACATGCATCATATGTCTCTTCTGTAGAGATTTAAGTTTAAAATCTCTTGAAATATAGTGCCGGCAGACTAAATATATTTATTTACATTCTATTTCTTTCATATTTATCTTCTAAAATCGCAAAATTGTTATGGACGAATGTTGCTGTAAGTGATTGAATTAAATTGCATTTGATGCCGTATCTTCTCAACAATTTTCGAAAACGGACATTATAGGTCCAAGCCATCTATAGATGAAAACTTAAACTAAATAACAAGAGTTCATGTATTTTATTAGTGGCCTAATTCGCTTTTAGAATTTATCACGTTTCTTGCGTTACACTTATTTATTATACAGTTATGCGACAAATAATAGATACCAAAGATAAAGTGACTTAGGCAAATTTCATATTTACCAGCACATGTAAGTTCTTCAACATTTTAACTTTAATTAAGTGCAGATTTTAGTGCAATTTGCTGGGACATGATATATAATAATATTGCAGATTGTTATTTTACTAGTAACGTTAGAAAATTCTGTATTTCAAAACTCAGTTTATCAATATTCTGATATTTAAAATTCAGAAAACAAAATTCTTGATTTAGAAAATGTAAATTGCAAAATTTTGTCTTCATTATTTAAATTTTTAATTTTTCAAAATTTTTAATTTTAAAATTATATATAAATAATTTAAATTATATTGTGATTAAATTAATAGTATTGTATCTTTATTTATATATATTATATGTATTTTGGAATCATTTTAAAAACTAAAATACTATCTAAAGTAAAATCTAATTTACTTAGAATTTGCAGTCAATGCACTGAGAGTTCAATGAACCAGCTTCTATGGCGAATTATGTTTCAATGGTTTACAAATATGCATA
>JAAAKO020037130.1:0-12591 GCA_010015015.2 Bolitophila cinerea
AATAATGATTTTAGTGGAAAATTCTTAAAAAATTTAAAATAAAAAAAAATAAAAAAAAAAAAAAATTAAAAAAAAAAAAATTATATTAAAAAAATATTTTGATTATTTTAAAAAAATAAAGAAGGAAGCATTTTACTTTTTTACATAAAAAATTATTGATAATTTTATTTTTAAGTGATTAATTATGTCTTTTCATGTATATGCGCCCACAGCCTTTAATTTTGATGCTAGTTATAATTTTTTTAGTGATATATATATAAAAATATTTTTTTTTGTATTTTTCAAATATTACATACAAAATTTAATAGTAATTAGTTTTAAGCAATTTTATGAAAACGAAAAAAAAGAAAATAAATATCTACCTGTAAGAAAAACAAATTATTGTATTGTCCACGCCTGCGACTTTCAACAGTCCGCAAATTCACCAAATTCTAGAACAAGGAATCAAATCTGAACATATCCCGTGAAAGCTGACTTCAGAACATCCATTAGCTTCGATTTGGCTTTAAATGTAATATTTTCTAATAAATTCGTCAATGAATGTATGTGATTATCAAATAAAATCAAAAATAAACCACTTACGGCAAGGAAGATGTGATGATGGAGGTTAAAATGGGCTTAAAAACACTTGGACTGGGTTCCAAGGAAACTGCAGTCCGTATTTTGGAACGATGAATCGAGGATTAAGATTTGCAATTCAGAAATTAAAAACTCCGTGATTGGCGCTTCTACCTAAGAATTTCAAAGAGATTGCATCAAACGGGCTGAAACTGACTTCCTGTAAGACTAATGGTGTGGATATGCATGAGTGCAAAAGGATGTGCCCCACATGATTATCATTTCGGGAGCAATGAATGCTCAAAAATATCAAGTAATTCTTAAAGAAAAGCTGTTCGATTCAGAGATAAGCTACACATACAGATGAATGAGTTAGTATTCCAAAAAGAAGACACAACAGCTAGCAACTATTGATGTAATAGAATGGCATTCAGCAGCCCAGACCTCAATTCAATCGAATCTATCTGGGTATAATCAAGAAAATACTTCAAAATGATCCGCAGAGAAAAGTCGAAGAAATGGAGAAGAAAATCATTACAAATTGGGAAAACTTCCTTTTTATCTCGTTGGCTGTTGATGTTCCTTAGCTTAAAAAATCTCGGTAATTATTAATGCATTTTTCAAAACGCATTTTAAAGGCGATCTGTCTAA
The DNA here is from genome assembly GCA_010015015.2 of Bolitophila cinerea. Classification (NCBI taxonomy): domain Eukaryota; kingdom Metazoa; phylum Arthropoda; class Insecta; order Diptera; family Mycetophilidae; genus Bolitophila; species Bolitophila cinerea. The sequence continues at coordinate 1,210 of JAAAKO020037130.1, forward strand.
AAAAATTGAACACTACCAATTGTCAAAAAAACTTATTTTATTACAAAATAGGTTTAAAACAATTGGTTAAAAAAAATCTGTCTCAAAACTGGTAAAAATATTTTTTTATAAACGTAATTCAGCCAAACGAGATTCGGCCAATCGTGATTCGGCCAATCGAAATTTGGCCAATAGTAGTACATTTGTTAAAAGTGATGTATGAGATACAATTTTAGGAAATGTTCAATCATAATCGGCCCAAATGTCTTTAGACCAATTGTTTTACATCCATTTCTTCATAATTTATCGCAAATTTGAACCCAAAATTATTGGAGTTTAATTATTTTTCGCAAATTTAAAAGATACGCTTCCACCTAACACACAATTAAAATGATTTAAGCCCACAAATAAAAGCAGACTTTGCAATCTTTTAGATAAGTTTTCCGAACATGTCTGATAATTTGCACTTATCCTTATCGAATGCATAATGCACCTAAAAGCGCGCAAAACAAACTCTTATCTCAATAAACTTAAGGAAGGTTAAAAAGAAATTAGCAAAAACCCACAGAATTCACAGAGCGTTTAAACGGTGCAGTGAACACAGTCCGAAATGGTTTACATAACGAGTTGTCGAAATGGGTGCAAAGTTTTTTCTAGACTGCATGCAACCCATCTGAGATCAGTGCGAGTATTTTCTCATGACACGACAGATAAGGTAGTGTAGATAATTTTTGTATGATCATAGAAGAGGCCAAAGAACTAAAAGTAACACTTTTATGTTCGCTTTTTCAGGCTTTGGTCCAGAAAGAGCCCGCTTACGCAGATGCAAGACCATACTCTGAGATACCTGGCCTCAATAAACTTCAAGTGCTTCGTGCTTTCCTGCCGTTTGGTAAATAAATATACCCAAGTAAAATTCACTAGACCACTATAATAAAAACTTCTCCAGGCAAATACCACAATCTAAACATGGTGGATCTGATGCGTCTGGTCCGCGCAGAGTACGGCCCGATTGCAAAACTTAGCGGATCCTTTGGCAAAGCAGACCTTGTGATGATCGCCGATCCGAACGATGCACAACAGGTACTTCGTACCGAAGGCACTTGGCCATTGCGCAACGGATTCAATACACTGGAGTACTATCGCAAACACGTGCGACCGGACGTGTTCAAGAGTATCAGCGGCCTGGTCACAGATCAGGGTGAAGCTTGGTCTAAGCTGCGCACGACTGCAAATCCGGTGATGTTGCAACCGCGAACGGTGAAGACGTACATTCCGTCGGTGGACACGATAACACGGGATTTCATTGAGACAATTGTGAAGAAGGTACGCGATGCGAACGATGAGATGCCCGCAGACTTTGCGGACCAGCTGAGCAAATGGTCACTGGAATCGATTGGAATGATTACGCTGGACAAGCGACTCGGCGTGTTGGTGTACAACAACGCGGATAATCCGGAGGCGGTTAAACTTATTAGGGTGCGAGGGAATCGTTGTAAGATTCGTTTTGATTTGTAATATGTGTATAATTTTTAGGCCATTACCGACTTTATGGAGATCTCCTTCTTACTCGACACGAAGCCATCACTTTGGAGGTTATACAAAACGGCAAACTACAAAAAGCTGATGGCATCCTATGATGTGCTCACAAAGTAAGCACCTATCGTAAATCCAACATTCTCAATTATTTTAGGTAAAATAAATCTGCATTTTTATAATATATGTAGCATTGTCAAAAAGTACTTGGATGAACGTGTGGAGGAACTCAAAAATAACCCACAGGCCGGCGGAGAAGAAGGGCAAAGTGCGCTTCAGAAGCTGCTCAAGATTGACCAGCACTACGCCTTTATATTGGCTTTCGATATGATATTCATTGGTGTGGATACGGTTTGATTTAAATACCATTTAAATATATTTACAATATTAAATGTTAAATTCTGCAGGTCACAAACGCTGTTACGGGACTGTTATACAAATTGGCCAAGAATCCAGAGAAGCAGCAACGTTTGTACGAGGAGGTACTGAAAGTGCTGCCACAGAAGAGTGGACACCTGACGGTGGACAGCTTAAATTCGATACCGTATTTGCGTGCCTGTCTCAAGGAATCTTTGCGCACGGTCCCAGTAACGGCCGGCATCAACCGTTTCACCGGTGCTGATTTAGTAATAAAAGGCTATCAGATACCGAAGGAGGTTAGTCTTAGAGCATATTCACAAAATTTTCGAATAAACTACAGGCTATATTTAATTATTTTAGACTGACGTTCTGATGTCTAATTCCGCAATGATTATGGACGATGCCCAATATCCGGATGCAAGTAAATTCTTGCCAGAGCGCTGGCTTAAGGATGTCACCGCGGCGGCCGGTTGTCCGTCGGCCAAGTCGGCGCACTCGTTTGCGTACATGCCGTTTGGGTATGGTCCGCGGGCCTGCATTGGCAGGCGAATCGGCGAAATGGAATTGGAGGTGCTGATCACAAGGTATATAGAAGGATGTATGCAATATAATTATGTAACTAAAGTGGACACTTGACAATTAGGTTGGTGAGAGAATTCAAGATCGAATGGCACTATGGGCCGTTGGAATTCAATAATGGACATGTGATGACGGCAACAAATGATTTGAAAATAAGGTTCATCGATCGACAGAACTGAAGTGATGCAATGTTTTGTTTTTGGAATAAAGTCTTAGAAAAATAAATTGGGGTAGATGCTTCATTTGAAGAGGGACGTTTTTTAATGTTTCTTGAAAGAAGTAATAATAATAAACTATTTGAAAAATTGTCAAGTCTTGAGGAAAATCTTAATATGTTAAAATTTATTTCCAATCCCAAAAAAATGTAAATCTTGATATTTTTTATTTTTAAATATCAAACTATTGGGATTTTTAAATGTTAGTCATTAAAAATAAATATCTGCCAAAAATAAATGACCAAGTAGAAAGAGAAAAAACTTGATTAGGATTTTATAGTTCGCTCGATATTTTGTAAAATTTTCAATTATCAAACTATTGAGATTTTTTAAATGTAAATCTTTAAAAACAAATCTCTGCCAAAAATTAAAAATAAAAAAAAATCTTTTTACTAGTTTATTATTTTTTTGGTAGAGATTTTTTTAGAGATTTATATTAAAAAAAACCTCATGCACTTATAACTATAAAAAATATAACACTTTTTTAAAAAAATATATATTTATATTGATATCTAATTTTGATTAGCGTTATTATCAATATCATCAAAACTTAATAACAATTTCAAGATAATCGTGAAAAATGTTCAAGATAATGTAAAATATTAAAATTAAAATTAAAAAAATTATTATTATTTTCGAATCTAAAATGTTCTTTTTTTGAGAAATAAAAAATTGTCAACTAAAAAAACCGAACATCAAAAATTATTTTAGTAATATTTATAATATTATGAACTAACTATTATTGAGTTCTATTATCGATACTAAATAAATTGACAAATAAAATAAATTAAAAACTGCAATGAATAATTTTATTATTCCACGATTTTGAGTTACTGAACTAAAGACTTTCAAAAATAAATTAAAAGCCCTTGAAGACCGATAAAATAAACAATTGAGAGAAAAAACGTCTTAATTAAAATTGGTATCTTTATTTGAGTTTATTTGAGTTGTTTATTTGAGTACATTGATGTCATCGGTAAAATGCAGCTGTCACCAATTATGTAACTTAAAAAAATGTTTAATGCACATCTTTAGAAACCCAGAAAGAACATATTTTATATCAAAATTATTCAAATCGTTGGCGTAGAAATCCACTCAACATCAATACACCATATTTGTCTGTCACCAATTGATAAAATAACAAAATCAGCATTTTTATGCTGTCACCATATGCAAAATAAGTTAAATAATATAACGATAAAACTCATATTTCACGTTAAAACATGTGATTTATGAATAATATTTTTTGAGTCCTTCTTCCGCTAAAAGCGGTATTTTAAAATGAACTTCAAATAAATACACTTTTTGAGTTCAAATTTATACCGTCCAACTCACAACATTGGTGTCATCGCTAAATGCACTGTTCGCTGTCACCAATTGATAAATAGAATCATGATTTTCGAAATTCTATAACAGACCACTGTCACCAATCTACATTTTATAGATACACATCAGCAGAATGCCACCAATTGTGTAATTTAAAAAAATCAATAATGCACAGACCGCTGTCACCAATTGAGAATTTTAATCTACTTTTTTTGTTTTTATATATACACATAAGCATAATGCACTAAGCGCTGTCACAAATTGTGTAACTTAAAAAAATACACTGGGCGCTGTCACCAATTGATACATTAAATCATTATTTTCGGTATTCTACAGATACAAATCGTCATAATGGACGGTCTGTCACCTATTGCGAAATTTAAATCTACTTTTTTTAGTTTTCATCAGCAGAATGCACTTACTGCTGTCACCAATTGTGTAACAAAAAAAATGCACAGCGCGCTGTCACCAATTGATACATTAAATCATGATTTTCGGAAATCTGTAGATACAAATCATCATAATGCACAGACCGCTGTCACCAATTGCGAAATTAAAATCTACTTTTTATGGTTTCATAGATACACATCAGCAAAATGCAATTAGTGATGTCACCAATTGTGTAATTTATAAAAATGAATTGGCGCTGTCACCAATTGATAAATTGAATCATCATTTTTGGAATTCCATAGATACAAATCATCATAATGCACAGACCGCTGTTACCAATTGAGAATTTTAATTTTATTTTTTTTTGTTTTTATAGATACACATAAGCATAATGAACTAAGCGCTGTCACCAATTGTGAACATAAAAAATGCACTGGGCACTGTCACCAATTGATTCATTAAATCAGTATTTTCGGAATTCCATAGATACAAATCAACATAATTCACAGACCGCTGTCACCAAAGATTGTAATTACTTTTATTTTGTTTTCATAGATACACATCAGCAGAATGCAGTTAGCGCTGTCACCAATTGTGTTATTTAAAAACAAAATCACTTGGCGCTGTCACCAATTGATAAATTAAATTATTATTTTCGGAATTCCATAGATACAAATCATTATAATGCACAGACCGCTGTCACCAATTGCGAAATTTGTATCTACTTTTATAGTTTTCATCAGCAGAATGTACTTACTGCTGTCACCAATTGTGTAACTTAAAAAATACACTGAGCGCTGTCACCAATTAATAAATTGGATCATCTTTATCCGAATTCCATAGATACAAATCATCATAATGCACAGACCACTGTCACCAATTGCGAAATCAAAAAAAAAAAAAAATCTTCTGAAGTGAAAATATAGAAAAAATTGTCTCGAAAGCGCTGTCACCAATAGCGGAATTCAAAACTGCATTTCAAACACATATTTCTCGAAACCAGAAAGAAAAGCGTAAACAAAAACAAACGATCTACTTCCGATATACTTGCAAACAATTTGAACGACGTTGCCCAGGTGAAACTGCCTGTTTTGTTTACTAAAGCGCTGCATTTTCCCCATAAACACAAAACGCCGCTGCTCGCTCGCAGAATCTCAAGCACGGTACATTGACGCCCGGCCAGAGTGCAGGCGGCGGCTTGGTGCAACGACCACCGCACCGGTGCGTCGTGTGTCGTGTCGTATTCAAATTTCTCTTCTTTGCCATCCACTTCTCAGCAGCGCGCGCGAGACTTATAGATAAATAGAAATCCTAGGCGCACACTTCGAATTAATCTCTCGGATATATATACACAAATACGTATTGCGTGCGCGTAAATGAAACTTTGTGCAATAACACTTTGCTATATGTGCCGAGGGATTTTTTGCAATCGTGCTACAGAGAATTGTAAACACTCACTCACAGAAAAATACACTTACAATGTATGCAAATGAACGTAGCACATTTAAAGTATCTGCTACGGCGGCGGATATTTGCGCGCGCACAATTATTATTATACTGATGTCGCGAAATTATTATATAGTGTCTCTTATCTATACTATATTTTCAAGAAGTTCCGAGCGGCGCCGTAATTGTGGGTAACATATAAATGTTTCAGCGCATTGTATCGGTTGCACATTTGCAATTATATATTATTTAAGAAAACATACACACACAAACACACAAACACAGAGACTAACACACACACAAGAAACGCAGCTGCATATATACACAATTTTGTGTTTGTGTTTGTGTGCAATTACACACGCGCGCGCGCGCAGAGTTTCTGTGCAGCGAGCGCACGCAGATTTATCGTTAAATTTTGTCCTACATTTTCTAAGTAGTCGTCGTCGTCGTCGTCGTATAGCAGCGTATACTAAGTAGTAAGTCGTCTTGGTACACTCTTGCGGTGCATTTGAACGTCTCCCCGTGTGTGTGTGTGTGTGCGAAAGCTTGTGTGTGTATGTGTCTATGTTTATGTTTATGTTTTATTGAGCAGAGCATTTGCATGCACATTTTGTATATTATTAAGTTTTCTATGATTTTCGAGAATTGCATTCAAGTTGTGTTTATGTTTTGTGGTTCTGATTGAACCGTAGAAATAAGTCATAATGCATCTGGAAAGCAAACGCCACAGAATCAATGTTTAAGTTTAATGAGTTCTGGTGAATGGGAAATTTGAAATAAACACACGAAACTTACGAGAGAATCTGGGTCAGTTTTTGCACCTACACATTAAATTTGTTCTTTAAGAGGCAGCATAAGATAAACAGAAGAAGCACAAATCGCAAACAAACTACCGGCGTTTTCAAACTCAATAAACTTAAACGCTAAATTGTATGCAATCAAACATTTCGATAGTATACACTCAAGTAAAGATCGCACACTTAAAACACAGCAGAAACACACACACACGCGCGCGCGCGCTCTTCAATAATAATAACGTGCCGCGGGTGCCCGCACAAAACAGAAATTATCACTTAGACTTAGAGCCAACCAACATAAACTATACTACTCCGGCTGTATTAGTATATACATTCGCTGCAGCGGCGGCGGCGCAATTAACATTATAATAGAAGAAAATGTATATATATAGACATTACAAGCACACGACAACACCACCACCGCAATATTAGCACTAAGCAACAAAAGCATGTACAACACGCATATATACACACACATACAGACACACATAAGATCGCAAAGCCATTACAATAATAACACATAAGGCCTTTGCTATTTTTTCCCGCGAATTAGAATTGGGTCAGTAGAGTTTGACATAAGAACAAGAACTGGTTTCGCAGAGCGCTCGTGCGCGCGAGCACGCGCGCGCGTGCGATCTTATGTAATATAAAATTTAACAATACGTATATGTGTAGACATTCAAATGGCGCGAAGGTATTATGTGTGTGTGTGTGTGTGTGTTTTAGCGTTAGTGTGAGTGTTTACTATTGTGCTTGGCGGTTTGCATTTCCTAGGCGCAAGAAGTCACGTAGAGAGACAAGCTTTGGCGCTCTATGGGGAAAATCTGTTTTTTTTGCAAAATGCTTATTAAAGAAAAAAAAATTGGGATATAATTTATAATAATAAAACCAAAAATAAGATACAAAAAAATGTAAGTAAAAAAAAAATATAAATATATGTTTGCCTTCAATTTAAATATTTATATATTTTTAATAAGAATAATATAATATTTGGGATCGGGTCATTATCTTGTTTTTCAAAATCTTGATTCGACCCTAAATCTTGTTTTTTTTTCAAAATCTTGTTTTCCAATATATTGTTTTTTGAAATCTAGTTTTTAAAAATCTTGTTTTTTTTTCAAAATCATGATTCGACCCTAAATATTGTTTCTCAAAATCCAATATATCGTTTTACTAAATTTGTTTTTCAAAATCAGTTTTTTTTTTAAATCTTGATTTTCATAAAATTGTTATTCAATTTTTTTAAAGGATTTCAGTATTTTATAAACATATTTATAACCAAAAACAAGATTTTGAAAATTAAGATTTTGAAAAACAAGATTTTTAAAAAGCAGACTTTAAAAACAAGATTTTGAAAAATAATTAATTATTTCTAATAAAAAAATTATAATATTTTTGATGGGGTAATTATCTTGTTTCCAATATCTTGTTTTTCAAAATATGTTAAATTTTTTAAAATCTGTTTTTTTTTTCAAAATCTGTTTTTAAAAAAAATGGTTATTTAATTTCTTTAAGGGATTTCAGTATTTTATAAACATATATTTGACCAAAAACAAGAGTTTGAAAAACAATTTTTAAAAACAATATTTTAAAAAAATCTCTTGAAAAACAAAATTTTGAAAAATAATATTTTGAAAAACCATATTTTGAAAAACCAGACTTTGAAAAATAAGCAAATTTTTCTAATAAAATCAATATAACAATTTTCCACTATCTTGTTTTTCGAAATCTAGTTTTTCAAAAAATGGTTATTCAATTTCTTTAAGGGATTTCAGTATTTTAAAATATATTTTCGACCAAAAACAAGAGTTTAAAAAACAAGATTTTGAAAAACAATATTTTGAAAAGCAAGATTTTGAAAAAGCAGACTTTGCAAACAAAAATAAGCAAATATTTCTAAAAAAAAAATATTACTATTGGGGATGGGGTCATTATCTTGTTTTCCAATATGTTGTTTTTCGAAATCTAGTTTTTCAAAATCTTGTTTCCAAATATCTTGTTTTTTGAAATCGTGTTTTTCAAAATATGGTTATTCAATTTTTTTAAGGATTTCAGTATTTTATATTCATTTTTTCGACCAAAAACAAGTGTTTGAAAACAAGATTTTGAAAAGCAATATTTTGAACAACAAGATTTTGAAAAACAGGCAACTAAACCAAACTCATAATATTTGTGTATTTTATATAATTATAATACGAAATAAAAACAAGTTAATTTTTCGATTATTTTTTATACATATTTCATTCAAATTTAATCTATCGCCCATATTTTTCACTCGTTTTATTCTTGCCTTAAAATTAAAACATGTTTTAAATTTTAAACATGTTTTAATTATTTTAGACCGAAACGAAATCGTCTGATCAGCTTATTTTACGGTTATTATTGGTTTTCTTCAGTGCTGGAAAAAATTGTAACGTAACAAAATACCAAAATTATTTTGGAGTAACCAAAAAAGAACGGAACAAAATATTAATATCGGAGAGTATCTTTACTGATTCGTAACGGGAAAAATATCGTTATAATGTTAAGTTATAATTAAATAATTTGTCATTGAAAAAAAAAACAACTTTGAGCGCATTTTGAGTGTATAACAGCAAATAGAGAATGTAATTCCCGAGATTTCCGGTTCGAATACTTCCGCGAATCCCGAATATAATTAGGAACCGGAATTGATGATCGTCGGAACCAAAAAAATATGTTTGGCCTCGGAACCAGGAAATGATTATGGGATTTCCGGGAAAAGAGTAGCATCCGTTTTTTTAGTTCTTGATTATTGTTTTAATTGTATTTGATTAATTACTGAATTATACTAATTATATAAACAGAGGGTCATTACTCATTGTGCTCAGTACATTCCTTACTGCACAATGCAATAAATTGGAATTTTTTACTAGTAAAAAATCGCCACGGAACTTTTTACTAGTAAAAAATCGCAACGCAACTTTTTACTAGTTAATTTGTGGAAGACATCACTGACCATTCCGAAAACCGACTCACGGTATGGAGTCTCCAGCAAAAGCTACATCAGCAGTTTTGAAAGTTTTATATAGAATTATATATGTAATTGGAAAACAGATAGGAAACTATGAAATATTTTTGACTAACACGCCGATGAACGATCGCTCAGTCCAGAAATTATGTATCCTCTTAAAGGACGAAATTATTCCCCCAACTATGACGGTACAGACGGTACACCGTCACGCCTGATTTTGTTTTTTTTTCTTGATCCTTTCAACGGACCATATGGGGGGGGGATTTTCTCATACTTCACGAGAAGCATAATCATTTTCCATGAAGGTGTTGATGTGTCTTGAACCCTAGAATGTTCAGCTTTTTCCTCCGTCAATTCACATCCTCTGCAGAGATTTGAGTCCACTGCTCGGATTGTGAATAGGTGTTTGTTAAAGCAATGCCCGGTGAGCACATTTACAATGGTTTGAAGCTTCTTTCGGTTTATGTCTCTAAATTTTCTGGCGCCTCTTGCGTTTCGTTTGCTGAAGAAAGTTCTATTCTATTTCTTGAATGCAGTTCATTATTTGAGTATGTCTATTTGCACGTGAGATACCAAGCGCCGGTTCGGGGCCTCTAGTTTACGGGTTTAAGCACAATGGGCCCTCTCAGCGGCCTACGTGCTAGACCTCTCTCGAGTAGGTCTCCCCTCCCACCATCATCATCATGACCCGGTATCCATTCGATATAGTTCTATTGGACTTCAGTGATCTTAAGGCCGCCTGACTGTCCCAGAGAAACTTTATGTGGTTGTCTTTGGTACCAACTTCAAGTAGTTTTTCAGCACCCAATAAGATTGCAAAATCATCAGCTTGATAAACAGTAGTATCTGCCAATAGGTATTGATAAGTTTAAATTGCATTGTAGGGAAAATATACCTGCTCCTGACATGTTGTCAATTGTGGAGCCATCCGTATACACAGTAAACCCCTTTTCGTACTCTGAAGAGTTTAACTGCCATTCGGATCTTTCAGTATATGGATCTTTTGTATATGGTTTATTAAAAGTGAAAATTGGCTTAGAGTGGTTAGTTCTCATATTCCACATCGGGTTTCGAAAACCCGATGACTTGAAGATGAGTGCGTGGCCACTCTGAGAGTCGCCTAACTCCCATTCTTGATTGTCCCGCAAACGTATAGCAGTTAAAGTTGCGACTCCTTCTCTGAAGAGTGGGAGTGGCGTTAGATTAATTTAAATCTTTTTTTCTATTTGGAGGGGTAAAAAAATGAAAACGTGAAGTTGAATTTATTTTTGGAATAACTTTTGAACCAACGGTTGTCAAATAAATTTTTCGGTGGTCATTTGTGGTCGATTGTGAGGGGGGAGGGGGTTGGCAAACGTGAAGTTAGCCCCAAAACTTATTTATTTAATATCTTTTTAAACGAGCGAGTGTGGTCAATCAAAGTTGCTGATGGTCATTTGTGGATGCAAAATTATCCCTTTTTTCGATTTGGGGGTCCAGGTTTACGGATCTACAGTTTTCAATGGCATCCAATTTGGCTTAGACCTAAATATTGAATATTATCTACCAAATCATTGAAAAATTTTATACTGTTTTCAATTACTTAGATTCAATTGAAACAGCTGCTTGTATAAAATATAAATTATTCAAACTAATTTTGAAGCAGGTGCTATATTGTATAATGTGTCCTTGCCCTATAGATATTTATAGATATAATATGTATACATATATATATATATATATATATATATTTACCATAATAAATTATATACTGACAATTTGT
>JAAAKO020037141.1:0-12588 GCA_010015015.2 Bolitophila cinerea
GGTTTTTGACCACGATTTTGTTCACTTTGTCTACGTTTTCTTTGAACTTTGAATTCGATGGGATTTCAAAACGAGGTAAATATTTTCCCACTTCTCGACCACATTTGAGCTTTTTATATACAATTGTTTACTCGTGTGTTAAAAAAAAAAATTACAGCATTTTTAACGAAACAAGTTTTTTTTATGGGAACACAAATGGTCCATTTTGTGTCTGAAAATGAACGAAATCCAATCCGGGAAATGACAAAGTCCCGGAAAATCAAAATTCCGGAAATTACAAAATTCCAGAAATCTAAATCTCGGAATACAGAATCCTGGTATCAAAATCCCGGAATATCAAAATCCCGGAAGTGACATAATTCCGAAAAATAATAAATAAATAATTTAAAAAGCTAATAATTAAATTTAAAAATACCGCATTTACCCAGAACGACGAGGACCTAACGCGTTGTAAATAAATTAAATAAGTTCATGTATTCTGGGGTTTTGGTTCCGAGATTTTGACATTCCAGGATTTTTATTTCCGGGATTATGATTTTTGGGATTTTGGTTTCGGGATTTTCTATTCCGGGATTTTGATTACCGGGATTTCGTACCCAACCTCTGATTTCTTCGGCTTTTACTACGCTTTACATTTCCAACTTTGTATACAGCAACGCTATAGTGAAATAAAATTATACGTTTTAAAACGTCTTTCATTAAAGTAAATTTACAATTGAAAATTAAAAATACATCATAGTTAAGATTAAGTGACACTTTTCAAATAAATTCAATTCAATTAAAATTTAATTTTAATTTTATAAAATCAACGTTATAGTTAGGATAAAGTCACACTGTTATTATAAAGAAAGACAATAACGCAACGATATAATTCAGATAAAGTTACATTAAATCAAAGTTTTAATTGGTACTTTTTAAAAAAGCAAAGATATCGTTCATAAAAATCTTACAAATTCATAAAAAGACAATTCGTACAAAATAATTCGTAGAATACAATTCATCGAAAATCTTTCGATGAAAATGATGTATCAAATAACAATTCGTCCAAAAAAAAACCGTCGAATAAAAATTTGTCGAAAAAAAATCGTACATAACAAATCGTCGAAATTCAATACGTCAAATAACTATTCGTCGAAATAGAATTGGCCATATCAATTCGTTGAAAACCAATTTATTCAAAAAACATTTCATAGAAAGATTAATAAAATACATAATATGCAAACGACTACAAAATGAATAGCAATGCTAATTCTTTGTGATAAATTGCGTTATACTATATTCGCTTTAAGACAATGTTTGTTTCTGAGAATCTCCTAGATATATGACAAAAAGTTTAAAGGATCGAAGGTTTGAAAGAATATACTACATCCAAAATGCCAAACGTATTGCGCACCTTGTTCGTTCAAATTCTTATCCTTGGATCCTCAGAAAATCTCAAACATCTGTGGGACATGTTCAAGAACGATAACCTAGAAGCAATGGAACTTGCAATCAAACATACATATCGCATAATTGCTTCAAGGTAAACAATATGGAATATGAATAATATGAAATATCGAATAATATGGATAATATTGACGGATACCAAGTAAATCCAGATCTTGCACCATACAATGTTCAAGACACGATTTGTCGTGGTGAAACAATGCTCACGCAATAGAATGGGATGCAACGAGAGATAATCGACACCATAAAGCTCGCCGATCAGGGATTTACACCGAACCCAGCGCAATGCTGCTTTTTGTGGATGGTCCAGGTGGTACCGGTAGAAAGAACGTGTATAAAGCGCTTTACTATATTTTAAGTCGCTTGAACTAAAACGTTTGGTACATGGCGTTTACATGAATTGAAGCAATTCCTTTGGCTAACGGCCTTCGGACTTCGGGTTCCGCTAACATCTAAAGCGCTCAGCAGTGTCAAGCCTGGCTTTTCGGAAGATGCTGAATTTGCTGCGGCAGATGTTTTTCTCATGGACGAATCACCGATGCTGCCCAAGTACGGACTTCAAGCCATGGACATGTTGTCGCGTAGATTGGCCAACCTAAATATACCGTTCGGAGGAAAGGTGATGGAGCTTGGCGGAGACTTCAGCCCAGTGTCAATGATCCGAAAACCGACGTGCACGAATTAACTCCACAATTTTTGAACTCGATCGAAATCGCAGATTTGCCGTCTCGAAAATGGTTTCTGAAGAAAAACGCAATAGTATAATGCTTCCCAGAAATTTGGATGTAACCGAAGATATGTACAGTGGCACGAGTTTAATCGTGGTCGATTGATTAATCAATTTGATCAAAGCCAAGATCGTTATCGGTGAATTTGCTGACAAAGAGGTGCACATTTCGCGAATGACTCTCGATTCGAGCAAGCAAATTGGTTTGACGATGCAACGCCACCAGCAAACCCTACCGGAACACGAATCAACAGACGTTTATGCAACCTTAAACATCCTGTCCGAAAACTAGCATACCAATAAAAAAAATCATAAAAATACAATTTAATACAATATAATAAAAATAAATTAAAAAATAAATTTAAAATAAATGAAAAAAAAATTGTCATGTTTTACATTTAACAAGAAAAATAAAAAAATATAAAAAATTACTGAGAAAAAATATAAACCAGAAAAACATCACCACAGTTACATCATAATAATTATGTAAAGATAAATAAAATGGATTTGTCAAACAAGTCATAATAAAGAATAGAGGAAATATGTCTATTGACATTTAGTCATAGTCATAAGTTATAAGTTTTTTAATAATGGTTAGCAAGTCGCTTTAAATCTTTTAAAATAGCTCATCTGTTTAAGAGAAAGAGTTAGCGAATTGCAACTAGCAGCTCCAGAGACAAAAATGGACGAGTTGTATAAACGAGTTGAGTTACGAGTGATAATTAGATTCAAAGTAAGGTTTAGAGTTGACATGTTAAATTTATTATATATGTAAGCAGGCGGTTTTAGTAATAGAGCTTTTTTGATGTAAACACAGGACCTATACTCGAAGTCAGTTCTTAGAGAACAACCGCAAGAATTCTATTTCTGAAACGTCCAAGATGGTCTTACTTACGAATGCGGAAAACTAATCGTGTGCTTTTTGAAGTCTAATAAGCAACGGAACTGACATATATGAGAAAACGATATCAAAGTATAAGAAGTGGGGAAGTAGTACAGATTTTACAAGTTTAAGTCTAATAAAACAAGACATGAGGTGTGCATGCACCCAGAGACGGCGTAAACCACCAAGTACTTTGGATACAATTGAACATGCGTGGTCGTTCCAGTTCAATGTAGTATCCATGATGAGACCAAGATTTGCACACTACTCGACCATTCAAAAGGCTGACCATTAAGTAAGAGAATTAGTGAGAATACATCGACGGGGAGGGGAGAAAAGGGCGCATTTAGTTTTAGAACAATTAAGTAGCACCATTGAGTAACTGCAATAAGGTCGGTGTTGGTAATATCAATTTGGGAGTAGAGAATTCTACTAGACACGAGTAATACAATTGAGCGTTATTGGCAAACAGGATGGTGGGACAGTCATTGATAAAAAATAAGAGTTAAAGTGGACTAAACCCGGTGTGACGTACGAGTAAACACTTTTACGCGAGGATAATGTACCGCTAATATCAACACATTGGGTTCGTTGTCCTAGGTAGCTATTTATAAGAATGGCAGCTGATAAACTAAAACCAAACAGACAGCAAACAGGATAATTTATTGCAGAGAAGATCTTAAAAACTGTATCAAAAGCTTTTGAAAAGTCTAGTAAAACCAGAATAGTACATTTTTGTCATCAAAGCTATTAGAAATATCATCAGTTACTGTAAAAAAGGACCGTGGAAGTACTGTGATTACTTCTATTACTCATTTAACAGGCTAAAGGATTTAATACAAGAATTAACTTGATTTTTCATGAAAATTTCAAAAGCTTTTGAAAGTGTTGTCTATATGACTATTATTCTGAAATCTCTGAGTCCAAAAGATCGGAATTTTTTATAAATAGGTATCACTCTGGCCCTTTTCCAGGTTAAAGGAAATGTTGACAAGAAGAGAAAAAAGTTAAAGGTGCAATGATTGGAAAATATTTTAGGGAAAGGTAAGGAAATTTCGTCCAATCCAACCAAATAATAAATATAACACAGGAAGGGCACATTACTCATGTGAGATAGCGCTATACAAATTGTGTGATTTCTTCAGTGTGTAGCTTAAAATCTAGTAGGTTTTTGCAAAAATTGTCGAATTTATGTAAACAATACCATATTACCATATTTTATTATATCAATAACTAAAGTTTAAATAAAGTTTATTGTACGATGAGTGAGGCAAATGTTAAATATTAGGACAGTGACCGATATAGTGAAGTTGGAAATGAAAAATATGCTTAGAAAGTCTCGAATTTTGTAAAAATGCAGCTGTTTCATAAAAAGGAATAATCTGCAAATTGTTACAGTTTTTTAGGTTTCTGTTTAAATTAGAACTTATGTTAAATAATTTCAATTACCATAAACCAAAATTGTATTCATTTCATTTGTGGTTATGTTTACCCAAAACACGTTACAGTAACGTGCTATTTATTTTATACAAATACAAAGTTGTTTGTGGGACAAATCTAAAATGGCCTTGTTAGCTTTAAGCATTTAAGACTATATTTCAATTAATTTAAAACGGTACTAAGAACTAACTAGCCATGTAATGTAGTTCAAAATTTTTTTTTCTGTGATTTCCGGGCCGTCGGAAAATAAGTGTATATAATAATATGAATAAATGCTTATTTTAATATTTTTACTAACATTTTATTATTACTATTTTTTTGATAAGCTAAATTCGCATTTAACACAGATGAACTTAGACTTTATATCACAATGACTACAGCGTCATTGGTTAGGAATGGAATCAATCTAGTGCTGGAAATCCCTCATATCTAGCACCGGTGCTCACAACCGTTGCTCTTGAGCTTTGACGTCTCTTTTCGGTTTCGTACAATTTTTGCTCGATTCCCTGCGAAAATTGAGAAGATTTGCGCATTGATCGTTTCATTCCACCTTTTTTATTAGGTTTTACTCATTTGTTATAGATACGTCCAACAAAGATGATAAGGCTATGAAATGCTCAATTTGGATTTATTTATTTTTCGACTATAGCAAAGGCACGTAGTTTCCCGGACAGAATTCAAGCACACACTAATACACCACCATTTTCATCATATCGGTAATCATAAAATCATTTCCTTTTTTGATCTGACTGTGCATTTTGCTGTAAGTTTTTCTAATATTGTTCCATTTGCATAATATCCTTGTTATGACAATTGATACATTGCATACCGTAAAAAATCGATCGAAAAATATCTTATGTCCTTTATTTAGAGGCAAATCAATATACTAATTAATTGTAAGACAACTGATCTTAATCATGGAATCCAGTAATTTACAATTACCATACATCATCTTTCCATCACATTGAAATTAAAGTTTATTTACAAATTAGATTGTAAAAATCTATTCATATCTTGTAATTTACTATATTATTGTTATGAATATTCCGTAATTCTTATTATATTTACATTATGTAATTCTTGTTTAGTGCAAAATAAATTAAATAAGAAATGAGAAATAGAAAATATATTTGTATGAATTTGACACGATTGAGATTTTTCTGTCTAGATATAATAATAATAATAATTGTTTATTTAAAATATAAATAACAATGTTGAAAACATATAATGCATACAAGAATTATAACAAAGTAAAATATAACATTAGTTGAAGAGTATTACATACTAGATTGATACAATTGTAAAAGAATATGAATGAATAAAATAGTCAAAAGTATAGCAATCTAAAAGCATCAAAAAAAAAAAAATACATTAAAAACTGGCAGAGAATTCCACAATTTAATACCACGAATGAGAAATGCATAAACCATTGAAAAAAGGCGGCGCTGAGAAACAATAAGATTTAGTATTCTTTTGGAGGTAGAAAATTTCAGTTTCTGATATAAGTAATTGGGTGTTTTCGTACATATTAATCTATACATTGTCAAACTAGTTCTATAATCAAAATAATTATACAATGAGCAACCCAAAATATAGTGACAAACTGTTATATCTTTTAGGTTTGTAGATAAACCGTATACATCCGTTAAACGCTACAGAAACTTTACGTTTTGACTCAAAGCTCAGCGAAGTTAAGACAACATCACCATAAGTGAAAAATGGTATCAATAGAAATTTAAGTAGTCTCATTCGCAAAAATTGTGGTAATTGTTTATTTAGGTGGAATAACGTTTAAGTCCATCGTATACTTTTCTACAAATCGCAATAACATGATCTGTCCACGAAAACTTATTATTAAAAATTAATCCTAGATTTTTCACTTTATTAGATGGGTGAATAGTTACACCACCTAGACATAAAACTGGCCAATTGCCTAATTAATTAATTTGTTTTCTGGATATATAGATTGCTTTCGATTACGATGGATTAAGTCGCAGTCGCAGTTATCTTCTGACCATTTCTTTATTTTATCTAGAGCGATATTAACGCTATTAATGATATCTGGTCCTTTTTTAGGTTTCCATTTAGTCTTAACTGTACATCATCAGCGAATAAGCTGCAATCACAGTTAATTACTATATTCGGAAGATCATTTATATGCTGTGAGAAAAGAAGTGGTCCAAGTACAGAGCATTGAGGAACTCCACAAGTTAATGATATAATATTTGAGCATACATTAAAATTTATGAAGATATTAGTTTTCAAAAATTGTGGCCAAAAGTTTCTTTTGAAATGTTTTTTTTTTTTATTTCTTATTGAATGTCTTCAATGAATATTTTGGTTTCATAGAACTTTAAATTTCACAACAGTTTAAACAAGACTTTAAAGTACCGAATGGTTTACAATTTTTTTTTTATTCATTGAAAAATGTCAGAAAAACGAAATATTGTTTTAAAAAGCAACCCACAAAATACAACTTTTTTTTGTTTTGTTTATTTAATAATAAAATAACTAAAATATAATTTAAAATATTTAAGAAATGGTAACAAAAAAATGTAAGTGACCTCAAAAATTAAAATTCGTTTTGAAATGTTACTGCAATATAATGAATATCGGGTAAAACATACCTCTAACATCATGTTAAGTTTGTTGCCATATTATGCCATAAAAATGTGTCAGGCAATTTTTAAACATTTTTAATTTTATATATTATTATTTATTAATAAGAGTAATGTATTTATTTACAAACTGAAAACGCTTTTGGTTGATTTTTAAGTTTATTATAACAAATTTTAAAAACCAAAAATAATTAAAAAACATATTTTTTTAACATCTTTTTATACTAGCACATGATATATTATCTCCTCATCTGCTGAAACTTCTAATTTTAACATTAGTTATGACACTACTAAATAATAACTTCTTATTGTTACCCCTTTTTTGTTAAATTTTATAAATTATTTATTAAAGTTTTCAAAATTACTAATAGTTTTGAAAAAGCTGAAATAATCCTGGAATAACATCCCATATGGCAAAATAATTTTGCTGATCTTATTTTCCTCATCATTAAATAAAAATTACTTAAGTGACTGACATCAATGTGTTGACATTGCTGGTTGTTCCTCAAAATTCCTTCCAATATCATCTGGTGTTCCTTAAAATTTCATCCTTGGTCTAGTACTTTTTTCTATGTTCATAAATGACCCACCATCCGTACTAAACTATACAAATCATCATTTAGAGATCATGTAATTATAATTCACCAATTGAACAATCTGCGCTTATACAATGTGATCTTGACTGTATTTCCACTTGGTGCTATTGCTGGACGTTGATAAAACCATAAAACACGTTTAAAAACTATCTTATTTAGTTATAAGAATTAATAACATTCCTTTGAAAATCTCTGACAGAGTCAAAAATCTTGGTTTAATCATTGATTACAAATTAAACTGGTCTGTGATCATGCATCTTACATTTCATCTAAAATGTTAGCTGGTCCACGTAGTTTTTGGATTCATAGCTCATTATTGTCATATTGTCTCTTAATACACGATTAAACTAGTAATCTTTACTGGAGCCCTTAATTACTTATGGTCACATTCCCATGGGAGAGGTAAAATCATCAATATCTCGAATTCTAGGACGTGCATTTAATGCAATTCGTTTATCGACTGCGTCAATTTGATAGTCTTGACAACAAACAAAAAGTTACACTCGGACACTATCTTAAATCATAATATGATCTTAAATCTTGCCTATTTATTAAAAAACTTATTGGTTTACGAAGTCCTACTTATTTGTACAATAAACTTAGGGCCGATTTGTTCAGTCCTGATTTAGTTTTAGATAATCGATGATTTGATAATCACCTAACTACAATTTCTATTTCTTTACCACTGATTAGAGATTTAATCAGAGCTAATAGCAAATCAGTGATTAAGCAGCTAATCATTGATTTTGACAGATTGCGTAAATTTATAATACGATTTTCAATGAGCGTGCCATATCTTTATAGAGCCGATGACACATGGCACGCCGGAATCAGACAACCTCAAAAAAATTGTCTCCTTTTTAATGTGTTTTTGGCTTTTTGAGGAAACTAGGTTATGTCGCTGCTGTGCGAGTGCCTCCGACACTTTTCATAATACGCATACAGAAATAATAACAAAAAATATCAACAAAAATCTCTCTCTTTCTCTTAAATCCGTCTTTTATAAAAATCTGTCTGTCATTTTCATCCTATTTGTCCATATCATTTGCTCCAATAATTTCAAATACCTTCCCAGTCTAGTAATTGATTTATTTTATAATTACTATTTACTTCTGACGGCAAAATTTAATCGGAAGTGAAGAAATACAATCGCTGATTATTCGTTTGATTAAGACCTTAATCAGTCAAAAATGATTAGTTTGCTGATCAAGTGATTAAAGTTAATCAAAGATTTGTTATTCAGCAAAACTACGATCAAAAAGTCTGATCGGAACACAAGAAATGCATTATATGGTAATCGATTGATTTAATCACGGATTAAATTTAGTCAGGACTAAAGAAATAGGCCCGTATTGTATTATATTGTATTATAAGGCACAAAACGCCTTTTGCACATTTTTTTAAAAAATATATATATACTTTGGCCTCAAATATTAGAAATTCGCTCTATTTTGGAATGTTATGTTATATTATGGTGAGGTGACAAAATGTCCATGGACATAAGGACATTATGGCAGTTTCAAACTGGCATAAGGTACATGAACCTTATGTCCGTTCTTTTAAATACATGAATTTAATATTAATTTGTGATGGACATTTATGTCCAATGGAATTTATGTCCTTTTTAAAAGACATATTGTCCATGGATCTTATGTCTGTTTTTAAAGGGTAATATAAACAAAACCCTAATTAAAAACCGTCAATTTGGACATTATATCAAAACTAGGTGGACATAATGTTCATTTGCTAAACGGACAGAACGTTTATTGAACTTATATACTTTTAAAAGCGGACATAAGGTCCATGGACGTAATGTACGTGGACGTAATGTAACCTCACCGAAAATGTATTTGAGATATTTGCCATAGCCATAATCATATCGCGAAACGCTGCACGGTGTGAAATTTTTCAAGAATTTTGACCAAAAGTCTCTTTTGAAATTTCCTTTTTTTATTTCTTATTGAATATCTTCAATAAATCTTTTGGATTCTTTAGAAATTTTGTTTTAGACTTTAAAAGTTTAAAACATTTAATTTTGTTTATTCATTGAAAAGTGTCAAAATATAAATTTATTTTAAATCACAAAATACAAATTTTGTTTTTTTTGTTTATTATAGAATCCAATAACTAAAAAAATATATAATATCAAAGAAATTTCAACAAAAAAAATGTAAGTGACCTCAAAAGTTAAAATGCGCTATGTTTTGGGTCGGACAAGGAATATTGTTCTGACTTATTTCTATGAAAAAAATAACCCACATCCGAAACTAGGCTTATAATTATTTTGAAATTTGAAAACTGACATTATTTTGAATAAATTCAGTAGATTCTCTTGACTTTTGTACGCCAATAAAAATAATAATTGGGTTGTTGTTTAATAAATTCGTTCGTTATTTTTTTTATTTTTAAAATGTTGAAAAATAAATTTTACAATCATACGATTGAAGTCAAATATTCACCGTTTTGTTAGATTTCTTGTTGCCAACGAGATGCCAACTTAATTTTAGCTCGCTTGTAGAAGCCAGCGTTCATATTGGCAACTTTGTACCACCAAGCGCATTTGCCATAGACAGGAACAGATGGTAGTCCTTTGGAGCAAGGTTGATGAAAAAGGACCTTCCATTCGAGATTCTTGCCCGTCACCAAAGAAGTGTATGGTCTGGCGTTGTCCTGGTGGAACACAATTCCTCTCCTATTGGCCAAGGCTTGCCGTTTCTGGGCTTCAAGCGGTCCAGTTGTTAAAAGTACAGCTCTGAATTCAAACACACAGCAACCTTCCTGGCCGTCAATCATGGCTTGGCAAAAGTTGGGGAGACGTCACCACGATTCGCCCACGAACGTTTGCGCTTCACGTTGTCGTACTTGACCCATTTTTCATCGCCAGTCACCATGCGATGGGTCGATTTTGTTGCGATTCAGCAGTCTATCGCATTCGACGATACGGTCAAAAATATTTTTTGCAACAGCTAGTGTGGTACCCAAACATCCATCTTTTATGTCTTTCTAAACTGTTTCTATATAAGCATAGGAACAGTTTAGAAAGACATAAAAGATGGATGTTTGGGAACTTCTCTGCTATGTTTAATTCCATTAATTCCAAGATTTGGTCGATATCCTTGGTGATAGGCCGCCCCTCACGTGGATCTGTCACATCGAAATTTCCAGAACGGAACCGAGCAAACCATTTCTATGCTACACGATTGGTTACAGTATCGGTCCCAAAAACTAAATTTAAATTTTGAGCCGCTTTTGTTTCTTTTTTGCCTTTATCGAAAAAACATTTTTAAATATGGCGATTTTTCTTTATGTCCATCTTTGACAAGCGCTAGATGCTATACTAAACACAAAAGATATAATCAATAACGCTATCTCTTAGTTAAAAACCGAACGAAACTGCAAACGCTTTTGTTTTATGTTTATGTTTATTATATTAAATTCAAAAAACTAAAAATAATAAAAAAAATTATTCTGGCACATATATTATATATTATTTATTTCTTAAATTTTATATACACATTGGCCTTTAATATTAAAAATGACCTATATTACGTAAAAAAATGAGGGCATTATAATAAATATATTATATTTATCTGTTTATGTAGAGATATTTGCCATTGCCAAAGAAATGTTTGATAAGTTTTCAAAATAAATTATTAGATACACATTTGTTTTTGTTTTATTATTTAATAACATACATAAAATGTTATTAAATAATAAATATAAATAATTTAAAAATATTTTAAATTTACATGTATGTATATATTTTTTAAAATAATCCCTAATTTGATATTTCTGTAATAGGGTGTTATTAGTAAGGCTAATGCCCTAAATTCCTTTGACACTATAGGTACTATTTTTTACCTTTTTTATATATTTTTGATTTTTTTTATTATTTAATTTAACATTTTACGTGAAAGTAATTTGACCATGGCAGCTAAAAGTTTATGAAAACCTAATCTTTATATAAAAAGGTTTAAAGTAAAATAAATCACTATTAAATAAATCTATTTTATAAAAAAACTACAAAAAAAAATATTGTTACAATATTTTGGTTATTTAAGTTTGCAATGACAGCTCAAAGTTTCTTAAAATTGTCATATAATTATGTATTTTTTTTGTTCCAAATTTCGAAAAAAAGATTATTCTGTAGTACAATTTTCAATTTTAATTTGTCAATTAAAAAGTTTTCATTAAATTCAGTATGGATTTTATTGTTTTAATTATATTGTTTTAATTAAACGGTGAACTAAATATTTTAAAGATTTTCTCATATTTAGTTATGTCCGCAAATCGATTTTTAAATGTTAAAAATTCTGAAAAATGATAAAGCCATTTTAATTTTATTATATTTAAGAATAAAATTAAATACAATTACAAGCATCGATACAATAAACTCTCTTATGAAAAATCTATTAATATAAACTGAAATGATAAGAATCGGCCTAAAATCCAGTATTTATAATATTTTAGTTTTTTTTTTTTTGTTTATTTATTAAGATAAAATATATTTGTTAATTTTTTCGCTTATTTTTTAAATATTTTAATTTTTTTTTGCTTGATATTTCAATACGGGATTTTGATAATCGGGATATTAATATATGCAATTTTAAAATACTGGGTTTTGAAATATGAGATTTTCTTGTACGGGATATAATACGGGATATAAAACTCAACCCTTTTTTCATTTAAATTTACTTTGTATATAATTATGACAGTCGATAGATCCTTCGATATCTTTTTTGTTGAATACTGAAATACTATATTGAACACCCCTCTGTTGAACTTCACAAAAACCATGTCTACCTATTTTTCATAAAGCCTATTCTGTTCCTCTGCGTCTGAAAGAAAAAGTTGAATTAGAGCTGGATAGGTTATGTC
>JAAAKO020037152.1:0-12587 GCA_010015015.2 Bolitophila cinerea
TGTAACTGCTCGAGTTTTGCGCGAGCATGATTTCTTAAAAGTTAAAAAGCACAGAACTTCGTAGGGGCAAGCAGAGCCAATGAATAATATGGCCAAATCTTAAATGATTTAATAAAATGGTCAGTTGAATTCGGCCGTTGACGACACTTGAAAAAAAATAAAATATTATGTTAAATCAAAAAAAAAAAAATTGTGTAGAGAAAGTAATGATTTGAAAAATAAAATTTTGTTTTACATCATTTAGGAAATAAAAAGAATGTTTGGGCTTCTGCCTATTTGTAGGTACTTACCGACTTGAATTTTCATGGTTATATTTAGTTCTTCATCATCAGAATTATATCATCATCAGTAAACAAAGTGTTCTCATTTTAAGCGTTTTCATCTTAGGTTAGCGAACCCTTCAATATCCGGAATTATTTGATCAGTGCATCATTTGAACCTCTGCACCGCTAGGTTAGGTTAGGATAGGTTAGGATATCTGCTCAATGAAAGGGTAGGGCAGTGGCATAAGATATATTCCCGTTCCGCCGTTATATAGCTGTCTTTCTAGAAGTAAGTGCATTTAATAGTGTCAGACAAATATATTTTATGCAAATTTCCTTGCAGTAGACAATGCCCTGTCAGAATTTTAACCATATTTCTGCTTTCCGTTCTTGTCTGCGATATCAGTTGCTTGGTTCTCATTTGATTAAATGATGGTAACGTCTTTTTTCCAACTAAACACCCTGCTGTCCTAATCCATTGTCGGTTTGAGTTGGCTATCAAGCCCTCGCTCCCGATATTGTATAGATGATGAAGTGGTATAGTATGGGGATTTGTTTGTTTCATTAGATTTTACTATGTCCGTATGCGGCCTTGTTTCGAAGCATCCGTTAGATAGAAAGTTGTATCCCATGTAACCAAATTGGTATGTAGTAGATTCTGCCAATTTTTCTGCGCTTTAATAGTTATTCCCGTCCTATTACTGGTAACATAATATGAACGTAACATTTATGGTAATAATTACCTATTTTGTCCTAAATTCTACTTAAATTGAAACGCATATTGTGTATTTGAAACTACTAAATTTCTATCTAATGCGACCAATTAATATACCTTATACCTTGTAAAAATCTCCCAAAATCTCTTTTCTCTCTTCTTCTCTTGTGTTTTTGTTAAATAAAAGAATAGTGCTGTGCTTGCGCAGCACATGATTGTTGTTGTATACTGAAAATGTTTTGGGGTCTATTTCATGCCGCCGACTAAACATTTTAGGGATTTATAAGTCTTTATAACAAAACATTTTTTAAATTCTATTTTACAGAATTCTGCCTTTTTAAAATTCTGGATTACAAAATTCGAATTAAAATACAAAAAAAAATAGTCGTGTGTATTCCAAAAAAATCTAAAAACTCCACATAGGAAGTTTTTTTATCATTACCCATATTAGGCCAAATAACCTGAATAAACTCAAAAGGCTGAATAAGCATTTATTAAGTTCCTTATTTAACCAACCAACCTGGATAGAGGGAGGGAATGAATATTCTGCCAAATAAGGCAATATTCAGCCCTTATTCCACTTCTGGCTGAATAATTTTTATTTCTCTTAGCCTTATATATATTGAATATTTCTTTGAATTTCCTTTCATTTTAGAGCATTTTTTAATAATTAATTTTGTACAGGGACGATTTATCAATTATGTAAGGCCGAGATTCAATGATATTGATATACCCATAACATATCTGTAGAAATTAATACATGGTTTATTTAATATTTCAAAGATGACCCCCTGGATCCGTAAGTGACTCCTAGAGAAAAGAAATTTGGAACAGAGCTTATTGTAAAAGAAAAAATAATTTTTGCATTCCGGATTTTTTTAAATTAATTACGCCGGTTTTTCTTGGACCAAACCTTTTGCACATTTGCGTATATAATAGATGACCCAAATGGCCAACTATGATATCCCAATTATTTTTAGTAGTTAATAGTGTTTATTTTATTTAAATATGTACATTATACTATATACATTCCGCAATAAAAAACCACCTACGATATTATGTAAAAATAATTGAAATATTCGGTAAAGGGTGTCCCAGAAACTATGTTTTTGTTAAGATTTGTCATAATTAGATATTTCTACGTATCTTAAATATGTTTTATTAAAAAAGAATATGAATTAATTCATAGATATGAGCTACAAATAAATGTAAAAATATGTTTTATTTTTGTTTAATTTAAACTATACTATGTTCAGTAGAATATCAATGTATAGAATAGAAGCCGTGAGTATAAAACACTTTTGTGTTTCGGAAATGTCTCTCTTGTTTTTTACTGCCATTTATATTGTATACATAGAGAGTTATAGGAAATAAAAAATACCAATTTTTACCTATATGACAGATACAATAGAAACACTTTATTTTTATTATTTTTTGCACGTATACTAAAATATTTAAGTCCTAAATTAAGAAAGAGAATATAATGTTAATAAATGATACCTAAAACTTGTAAAAACCTTTTTTTTAAATATTAAAAAATATTAGTATTTAAAATTTAGTACGTGCAAAATTACTAAACTAAAAAATGGTAAAAATAAAATTATTATTGTTTACAAATTCAGAAATTTTATATGAAACTATTGCAAACTGTAATTATAATTAGGGTCAAGTATCAATCAATCTTAAGACGCACATGACATCACAATTAAAGTGCACGAGTATGGAACGCACTTAACAAGGACAACGAAAAAACCTATATCCCAAAACTAAGAAAGCATGACCCAGAGGTAGAAAATTTACTGGCACTATTGCATTACGGAACAAAGTCAATGTAGAAAAGGCGTTTGTCATCGCTGTCGCAACTTAGAACACATAACAATAATAATAATCTGCTTAGGCATCATTTATATATATATATATGTATATTTATATATTATATATCAAATGCCATTAAGTGTATATACATATGTTGTAATCATGATGAATCATTGCCGAGATCATCCTTTTATATATATATATAAATATATATATGCCTAAAAGAGAACATACGCCACTTGTTGAAGTGAATTGTTAGAATTCTTGGCACGCGAGGACTTTGAAATACATTCGCCGTCACATATTATAGGCAAATGTACGTGCGCATGCATAACTTCAATACACATGTATACTATATATATATATATATATATGTATATTTATATTTATATATATGCGGTGTGAATGCGCGTTTCATACCCTTAAGATGTTCGCACTACCCACAATCCTAACCCACTACATGCGCACACAAAAGCTTTTCTCTCTTTGCTTTAACCTATAGGTCACACGCGAAATTCAACGACGTTCACCGCATATATACCCAAACCCAATGCATTTGTATTCACCGTACGAGTGTACGTTCGGGAAACCTCGCGATGTCCTATATTTTACGTTATAGCTTATAAATGGGTAGTTGAGGGTTAATGGTGCGGAAATATTTCATTTTTAGTTTTGAAAGAAGTCCATCAAAGTGAACACATACATATATACAATATATACATAAAACAGCATTTATGATTAAGTGAATTGAGGGTTTAGGATGCGGTGACCCTTTTGACTCTAGAAAAAGGCACCTTTCATATTTTATGCTGTATATAGTATTTATATGCATTAAATAAATAAATTAAATAAGTAAAAGTATTTAATATTTAGTAGGCTGGTATACACAATGCCAACTCACAAGCATTAGATATGTCTATGTCCCTTGAGGGATACACTTCGGTATTTCAGACAGAAGTGTATGCAATTCTCATCTGCAGTCTGGAAATCCAGAAATCGGACGAGATTGACGGGACTGTCTACATTTGCTCCGACAGCCAAGCAGCTTTGAGAGCGTTAAGTGCACCCAGATTTACTTTAGGATTAGTACTTGACTGCTGGCAAAAGTTTCAAGAGCTAACACTCCGGTCTTCTGTAAGTTTGATTTGGGTCCCTGGTCATTCAGGGATTCCAGGTAATGAGCAAGCAGATGTTCTGGCTAAGATCGGTAGTGAATTATCTTTCACAGGACCGGAACCCGCCGTCGAAATCTCGACCTCACTCAGAAAATCATGCGTTACAGACCTGATAAAAAACGGACAATTCCAGGGCTGGCTGCGAAATTTCTAAGCTATTTCTAAAGAGGCTCAGTAAGATGTTAACCAAATCGGCGCTAAATTTTAAGCGCCGGGATCTCGGCTTAGTTTGCGGAATCCTAACAGGACATTGTAAACTAAATAAGCACCTGCATAGGTTGGGATTTTCCGAAAGACCGACCTGTGTAGCAGGTGCGGAGAAATTTAATCTTCAGAACATTTTCTCGCCGAATGCCCCGCACTAATCCATCTAAGATGGAGAGTGTTTCCCAGATTGCGACTGTCTCTAAGAAACGGGTTATAGTACAATGGGCCTCCTGGTGGCCTACGTGCTGAACTAGTCTCGGTGAGACGGTCCCCCATCCCCTCATCATCACATGAACAATTTGAGAAGTGTAGTTTTAAAGATGTAGATGTAGGTGTAGGCAATTGTTTTTTTTAGACAATTTAAAAAATCAGCACAACTACAGCGGAAACGCCCACAGAGTTATAGAAAACAAAAACTACAAACCGTATAATAACAGCCCTTGCATGTTTCCATAAATACGCGCGAGCACCACCCACACACGCCCTCCTCTCAAATAATATGCGCATGTGCCTTGCAAATTACAGAAATTTAGAGCCGACTGCATGCATGCAATTATCGTATGCATTATTTATTTTTATATATATATATCTGTATAAATATGTATATTCTCAGCACTGAAGATGCCTATATGCAGAAAACCGGAAAAACTAGCCGCTCCGAGCTGTATGCCTCCGCTAGAATATATATAGTATATACATTTGAAATAGTTCCTCCGCAATTTAATTTACAGTGGCCCGAGCATTTTCATTTTCCGCCACGTTCAAATATTTATTTACACGTGTGTGTATTTGCACAAGTGTGTGTGTGTGTGCTGTCTGTGTGCAATAAGGCCACTATATATGGAATTGCATGCGAGCCCGCTGATTTTGACTTGAGATAATATGCAAGAATTCATTCCGCCCCGGTACCGGAGTTTTTCGAGCAGGCACAAGTTAAATAATATCATTGTATTTATGTGGAATTATATTTCGAATTAAGGGTTGGCATGTCTATGTCTATGTCTATGTGCTGTGTGTAAATCGTATTAAACAATTTCGGAAGTTTAGATTTTTAGATTAGGAAATGTTTAAAATAAAACTAGAAATTTCATTGTTGTATTTATTTGAATGCATCGCCCACCTGCCTTAAACCTCAGCCCGATTCACCAGTGGCACTTCGAAACACATAATTAAACCCTTGCTCGCCATCGGTGCTCCTCACTGGCACGCAGAAAACAATCAGTACTCACCATAACTGTAATTAATTATTTAGTCCTTTCCACGCACTTAATATATAATTAAAACGCGACCGCGCAGCCTCAGTCTCCCTCTCTAGATTAATAGGAAATTAATTGCTTCGACGATGTATAATTTAATTTTTCGCTGCGCGCGTTCTTGGGAAATTGTTGTGTTTGGCGGCGAAAGTTGCGTTTGCCAATAAGAGTGAGTGTACTTGATAGCTTTGCGGAGAGTGCGGTCTCCGGTGGCGCCGGCGACGCACAGAAAAAGCTCTGCTTTCTTAGATTTTAAGAAGTTTTGCATTACTTAATATATTATTAATACTATTATATTGTTATATATTTAGTTATTATAGTCATTATTATATTTTCGCATGGAGATTTGAATTGGAAACACCTTTTAATAATGACCATGAGTAAGAGAATTCAAGCGAGGAGAACGAGTTCCAACCTTTAAATAAAAAATTCCCCATGGGGAGTTTTTTTTAGATTCTTTGGTAAAATACAAGCAAACGTGCGCATATGTCTACAAAATAATATATTTTCGAATCTTGTAATTCAGAATTTTGAAAACCTAAATTCTAAAACCAGAATTTTTAAAAACAGAATTGTGTAAAATAGAATTTCGTAAAAACAGAATTTATAAATCCTAAAAAAATGCAGTCAAATACTATTCTGACAAAATTAACTCCCCAACCAGAACATTTTCTGGATCCGCCTATGGTTCCAATTTTTCACTCAATTTTTATTTTGTCATACTCTCCAAGCAATATCGACAATTAATTCAAAGACTGAAAACAGTTATTTAAAAAGATCCATTAGTGACTATAAAAATAGTTAATTCAAGAACCTTGAATAAAGAAACAGGTCTAGATCAGGTCATCTCCTCCACAGAGTAGCTTAGAACTAGGACATTCAACAAGAATAATGTCATGAATTGGTTACAATTCAGTGACAGTGATATGACGTCCGTTAGAAAAGGGTTTCTGCTGATCCGCCTACCGGGGATTATGTGGTCAAGTTGTCCAACTTTTTCACCTCAAACAACGTTCCATCGGTAGTCGGGGTTGAAACTAACTCGCAAAATCTTGTATGGGGCAGTTCTAAACACCGACCCACGGGCTGCAGCACTTCTCAGCTTCTTGGCAGGGTCCAAAGTGCAGATCATCAATGTATTGGCGGAGAACCCTTGTTTGACAAATCCAGAAAACAGGTGAGTGGCTTGACCATAGCTCTGTGATCTTTGGGTTACGATAAGGAACTAAACAGTTTCCAATTATATAACTTCATCTGACCTCAAAATCGCATGTAAAACATTTACATAAAAACATTTATTTAAACTTAATTTCAAATAATAAATAATAAAATATCTAACTTCAATGCGTACACAAAACGTCCGAATACTCCAGTATCAGTGTGGACAATTCTAAGCATTAGTATAGAATCAATCCACCTTGATCCACCTTGAGAATCGCTTATTTAATATGACGGAGCGTCCCGTTCTATGTCGCCCAGGGATTTTTCTTAAGCTACGGTTACGAGCTTTTATGCAGGGTGAATTTAAGTGATTTACCCTTTTTTAAAACATTTTTATGACCTTGGTAGAGAATAAGTAATGACCTCTACCCTAAGAAATCTTTCAGTAATACGACCAAATAACGCACATAATAAAGAATGAGGTCATACTTATCGATCTAAATGACTTCGTGATTTCTGTAGGTAGACTGCACTGTTTTTCAAGCTTAGTTTTCAAGCTGAAAAAATCCTTTTAAAATCATATAGAGTGGAACGTTGATGACCGGCAACATGCAGAACAGCAGGGAAAATCTCATCCTCTCCTAAGACTTATAATACATTCAATCCAATAGACGTACGCATGATATTCTGGCTATAGAATTTATAGGATTTCATTGAATTGAAGACTAAGGTAATTTTTTTATATTTTTGAATTTGGACATAAATTATATACAATATATTTTCAATTCACAAAGTCAAAACTTTTTAAAGATATAACTTTAAAAAACAGAAATATATATTTGAATTATTTTACTGGATTTTGTAATAATACATGCTTTTATAAAACATTATAAAAACATTATAAAACATTTTAATACTATTATTATTTATTTATTTATTCAGCTATTTCAAAATGCGCGATATAAAGATTACTTCAAAAAATATATATTTGGAGCTTATGTTCATAACAAATTTTTAAAATTTTTAAGTGTTCAAACCACCCTACTAGACCTTTTAGACAGGACTGAAAGTGATGGTTGATAAACAAATTCTCACAACTCACTGTGTTGCTGTTATCTGTTTTTACCGGGTCCGTATAGCCATCTAAAAGATACTATGAAAATGTGTTAAATAACTTCTTTTTAAATGATTTTATAATAAGGGGTGTGTTTAAGGCGGTAAATTTCAAATATGGTAAACTATAAAGAAAAACCATACCTTTTATAAACTTTATCCTGAGCTTCTACTCTTTTCCTCTCGCTGGTAATTTCTTTTTGCTAGTATATTACTTATTTTTTTATTCGTTTTTATTTTGAACATAATAAATCTTGCATTTAAAAAAACAACATCAAAAAAGTATCAAAAAACAGTTAAATATTACCAAACACTATAATTATATTTAACTACGAACGGATGGAGTAGAAACTCAAACAATGGCTTTAAAAAAAGGTATGGGTTTTCTCTATAAATTTATTTTCTAAGATATATCCCCCTAAAAATTCTCCACCCCAAAAATCATTCAAAAGAGGACGTTTTTTACCATTTTTATAGTTCTTTGGATTCGTTGTAACTTTTTCAGTTTTAAATAAAATATAAAACGTTGCATACATCATTTTTTTATTTATTTTTTTGAGATTAGCTATTATAACATTAATCTACTGGAACTGCAAAGGCGGAATAAATTCAATGGAGAACTGCAATTACGAAATTAACTCGCTAGCAATATTCATAAAAAGTTTAAATTGTAATTTAAAAAAATAGATTTTCCTAGTAAAGTTTCATGGATTGTTTTTTGTTTAGCAAAAAACAGGTAAAACATTTCCATTTCTTCATAAATGCAATTCCTGGGGCATGGTAATATTTCAGAAGTAGTGTGCTTAGGCGTTTGCGTTTCTCACCGATTACTTCGCACTTAATACTCTCAGAAATCAGAGGATTGCTTTAATTTAATCCTCTTGCTGTCATCGAGGAGATTTCCCATAGATCTAGTTTTATAAATGTTTCCTTTTTTAATAAAAACCTTTTTTTGGAATATTTATCATTTTGCAACAGAAGTTCTTCAAAATTCTTTGCCAGCTGAGTATTATCCTATGGGCGTCTCAGAAAAAATACATGCTTCAACTATTGCTAATCTTACAGCACACCGTCGATAATTCCAAAGCACTAATGCGTTGCTGGGCACGCAGGTAATTCATTTCCAATTAATTATTCTTTTACACACGTTTTCTTCAGCATCAATATAAACATACTATAAAAATGTACAAAATAGCATTTTCCGAGCGCGGCCTTCAAATGAAATACAGAACAAGTTCAATATGCGAACCCATAAATCCTAATTTGCTCGGGTGCCGATTTTCGCTCCATTTTGGCCACCCTTCGCTCCGCTTCGATCAGCGCACACGCGCCTTTTAATAGCGACTCGATTGAGGCCCATATATTCAACAACAACATCGCTCCGGCTTCCCCTCCTCTCGTCCACGCGTCATAAATCCTTCCGCCTTGCCTGTATTGGATATACACAATATACATATATATGTAGTTAGAGTATTTTCGACGTCTCTGCGGAAGAGTCAGCGCGTTGCCAGCATTTTGGAGATTTATAAAAATTTGGCGCAATCCCCGCGTATGTGACTGGAAACCCAATCCAGGGGCAGTGCGCCACAGCAAGCATATTCGAGTCCGCTATATCGCGTAACCACTGAAATATATATATTTATTTAGAGTATAAAAACCAGAGTTTTTCCAAATATCAGCAGAAACATTCTTCAATCTGTGTGAATTGACGTTATTCACTGCTTACCGAGTGATTCTATATATGTGTCATCACGTCTCCCGCGTGCGCGTCGAATCACATAACCGAATGGCATTTCATAGAAACCATCAACCGCAAACCCCGAAAAGCCCCCTTCTACACCACCCGCACCCGCCACACACACACACACAACAATATTAGTTTTAAGCATAGGAAGAAAAAAAACAACAAAACTCTGAAAAATCATACGCCATCGTACGAGCAGCGTGCTCGCGTCATTGCGCGCACGCCACACGGAAAACAAATCCTGGAAAAGCCTGTCTCATGCAAATCCCGTGTACACACTAAATCCAATTTTCCGTGTGCGGATAATTCCCAGAGCTGTCTTCGTCGTCAAAATTGGATCAAGAAAATATCTATGTATGGAATATATAATAGTAGGATACGTCGCATGCAGTGTACGCTCGGTGCGGAGGGGGGTGGGGAAGGGGTGCTGGTGATATGAATTGCCATATTCTTTGAATTGTTATCGTATGTTATGTGCTTTCGGTGTGATGTTTTGATTTGAGGCGTTAAAGTACATTAAATGCATATATCCTGTTAGAATAAAGAACGATGTTTTGTAAGGAACGATAAATACATGCAGACATGAATTCCATACACACAAATTTAAACTTGAGTTGTACCCTGGCTTCAATTTTAAAGCTAAAATTATGAAATTTTTAGAGGCAACTCTTTATAATATTCCAAACGAACAATAATCGATGTGCGTACATCGATCCCAGTCCAGCTGGACTATTATAACGACTACGGATTGCGGATAGATTCAGAGTCGAACATCTCTCTGGCACCGGACTAGACTCTTTGATCTTTGGCTTCGGATTTAAACTACTGGCTGACGCATAGAGCGATGGTTTTGTTTCGCTTGTTCTGTTCTTCATGATGGGACTGTTGTACTTAGCAGTGCTGGTCAGACTGGTCTTCTTGACTGGGGTCACCACCTTCTCTTTCTTATCCTTGCCAATGCCTGACAGTGGTGTGTATTTACTGGTGTACGGTGATGTTACGGAAGTTGTGGTGACAGGCTCTCGTTTCACAGAGCTGCGGTAGGTTCCGCCGGATTAGGACGGCCGATACGAGCTAGGCGATGAGAGATTGCCAAAGCGTGGCGTGGTCGGGGCAAGTTTTCCGTCCGGCGTAGTGGTAACGTCATCGTGGGAGGAAAATACATCAAAATTGAAAATTGCAAATATCAAATTATCTGGTATAAATATAATTTATTTGACTCAATCACACCCGACTTTCGGTCTCCGCAGATTTTGGCGTCATGTGTGACCTGTGTGTGGGTGTAAAAAGACAGAAAACGTGATTAACTAACCTGGATAAAGCTACGGCTTGAATATTTTGCCAAATAGGACATTAATCAGCTCTTAGTCCACTTCTGGCTGAATAATTCTCATTACCATTCTCACAATATCCGTTTAATGGGCCTGAGTAGTACACTTAAGAGTCATAGGTAATGAGATGTACTTTACAATGACTTAAACAATTTGGAAGGTCAAAGGCTTCAGCTCTCGGTGAATAAAGAATAACAACAAAAAACGTCATTGTCGTCATTAGCTCTTGCTTTAACCCGTAACTCTTAGTGAATAATTTGGCCGTTAGAGTCTAATACTTTTACTAATATTAGTATAAGTAAAAGTACCTTCAATTTAAAAAAGAATTTCAAGAATTTTATATACAAAAAAACATATTTTTTTTTGGTTTTATTTAGCTGTATATCATTTATTTAAATATTATTATAAAAAATATTACTGTGAATACTAAAAGTATTTATAAATATACAAAAGTATTTTTATACTAAAACATTTTTAAATACTTTAGAAATAGCAAATAAAACAAATCAAAAAAAGATTTTAAAAATAAACAAACAAAGTAGAAAATACTTTTTTCTTTGAGTAAAAGTGCTATGAAAAATACTACTTAACGTTTTTTTAAAGTACTGTATTTAAGCTACATGCTGTATAATACAAATTATGAGAATTATTTTGTCAGAAGCTGAATAAGGACTGTAAAGCCTTAAGTGGGGCTATTCGACACGGTGGTGGTTTGTGCTTAGCCGGACTACTTTTTCGAGCCTTGCTGTCAAAGGGATTTTTTTATCCTACACTTACTACTTTCCTTTTCTCTGTATTCTCTCCTGTTTTCTCTTCTTAAAATTTTTAGTTAGGTTTTGCTTCTTTCGTTTTTTTTTAATCTCACTTAAGTCTCTCCTACGTCCGTCTTCTTTCGTAGCCAAAACAAAAAAAAACTCTCGCTCTCTCATTTTTCAGTATCCGGCGGCCATAAAAAACCCTCGAAGTATCTCGTAGAGGCCTTTTTGCAGCCGCCTCGGCGCACATCCACGCCTGCGCTGTTACCGGATTGTTACCTGGGCTAGTAGTATAACTTGCGGCGCAACAAAATCTTAATACTATTACAATTTTTTTCTTTCCTAATATTATTTTGTACTTGACTTCACCATACTGTCTATGGAACCACCACAGTATATCCACTTTATATTTAGTGAACTGGTTGTCAATCGTTAAAACAGCGCAGATCTCAAATCATTGTCCATTTTTGATTGCTTTTTTGTCCGTTACCGTTAAACCATCCAATCCGAGGCAGTTGTTGAGGTGGTATCGTATTAAGAACTGTTCTATGGGAATAAGTTATTAGCCCATTGCCCGACCTGCTGAAAGAACCACGGCTCGTAGGCCAACCATGGTTTTTCGGTAATCCAGACTTAACAAAAATATGCACACCATTGTTGACACCCTAAAAAGGTTCATCCGCTGCCGTGCTAAGTTATACATCCGAACTGTATATCTCTAAGATGATTGTTGTAAAGGGTCAAACCCCCTAAATTTTCCGTCACCCTACCACCTGAGACAACTAAACAATATAATATCGTATTATTTTACTCAGGCTTCGGAATGCCGCTTTAGTTTTGAGACAACATAGTGTCTCTTTACCTGCTACCTGAGACAAAGTTCTAAATTAGTATAAAGGTTGTCAAAAAAGTCCTGCGGTATTTTCGCTAGGTGTCGTTGCAAGTGCGTAGTTCTAGTTGTATTCATCGCATCGGGTCATAGCTTGTTGGAAAGGTCTTTTCACGCGCTAAAATGTTTTTTGACAGTTTGTTGTTTGGTTCAGTCGTTCGTGAGT
>JAAAKO020037163.1:0-12585 GCA_010015015.2 Bolitophila cinerea
ACGGTCGTCAGAAAAACATCTAGCATCCATTTGCATCTACTTACTTAGTAATAATTAATTATATTGTATGTTATTTTAAAATAAAATAAATATATAATTTACAAATCTAATATAATCTACATCAAAACGAAATTCTTAACTAAAGAAAAACCAGCCCCAAAAACATAAATGACCAACCAGAAAGTATAATCTAACCAAATAAAAGAACTTTTATTGTTTGCACAATTATTTGATAGACAATACTGAATTATATAGACTATAGAGTAAGATAAATTAGATGCCAAATAATACTAACCTTTGGCCAAAATGTACGTTTCTCAAATTTTTGAGCTTCTTCATCTACCGCCCTTAGTTTTAGGGGCTGCTTTGCTTCTCTGCCGCACGTGGCGAGTGGAGCTTTGTTGGTCTGCTACCCGCACGTGGCTTGTGGGGCTGCCGGGCACGTAGCCGTAGAGGTTTAACTTTTGTGTTATTTCAAAGATGAAAAACCGCTACTTCTTCCTAAAAATCGGGATTTTTGAGCCATCCTAAATGGTCCAGTTAAAATCGTTTTATTCGCAGGCTAAAAAACTTTTTTTTTCTGTCAATTCAAACCATCGAAACTAATTAATAAATCTGTCTTTTTCTCTATGTAAAAAACAGACTTATATAAGTGTTATTTTTATATAAAGATTCACATTCTCTTCTCGCTTTAAACAGTAAACACATTCCTTTACTTCACCCATCTCAAATCATCTCGTCAAACCGAATCATAAATCATAGCGCATCCCAGCGAACACCACTAATAACAGGCCTTTTAGCATATCACAAACATGAATACCTTCTAATAAATAGACCGCGCGCGTGCGACTCATCTCAGATCTAAGCACACCGCCAAAGACGCGAGCGCGGCGCGCATCTCACGCGCTGCACTTCTGCCACGCCTAGAGCAAATTGATTTAAAACTTGTGCTAATGGCCGCTAATCATTGTGATTTTGGCAATGTAGAACATCGCCCGAAATATCTGCGTGAAACAAGACCTAGATGATGATATATACGTGAAATCGAATATAGAATAGTATTTATGAAAAAAACCCGCTTAGACGTCGAGTGACCCCAGGCACGCGACCATTTTTATGGATCCACTTACTTTGAGAAACAGTACGTCGAGACCGATTGGCAGGTCCGTTGCAACGCATAGAGCACCGCTCACGCGCGTCTTATGCCCCAATAAATAATTTAAAGTGATTTACGCGCAGCTCTCAAGGTGCTCCCTAAAACTGTGTGAGCTATATAATTTTGTTGTTGTTTATATAGAGTAGATATTTTAGTCGACGGAGGACGCCTTCTGAGGAAGGCACCATGTCTGCGGTATCTCCTGTCCTTTGTACATACTTACCGCGCATGGCTAAGTGCTCGTGATGTGCGCACTCCGTTTAAATCAATTTATAATTATATTCATACAGCAAGAACTTGTTTTTTACAAATATTTTTTATCGGTTTTGCTTAGGAGGTGCTACTTAAGGTTGCGCGAAAACACGTAATGGGTGTGGTGGAGTTTTACTCGTACAATGCGGTCATATCTCACGCGTGGTTGATTCGTTTATATTATACTGGATATATATATTAGGTATTGAATAATATAATGGACATCTCTTGCGAAGCAAAAATTCGATGGATATTATTTGACAATATAGTTTATATATTACTATATAAAACTTGTATTGACGTACATTGTAACAGCATGTAAACGCACACAAACAGAGCGTCATCCTGTAATTTTCCATGTCCGATCAATTCGAAACGCCGCTGGGTTTGTATCGGGTGTTTTTGTGTGCGCACGCGGCGTCCGTCGTTCTTGAACTTGAAAAGGCACTTAAACTCAATGCGAGTCCATGGATTTTTAGTAGTGTTACGTGTTACGGTTCCGGAACCGGTTCTTTGGTTAAGAACCCTATTTCGGTTCTGAAACCGGTTCTTAGTTTTTCTAGTGTGATTTGTTATGGAACCGGATGTAGAGAATTGGTTCAACACTGTACTACTAGATGGAACTCGTGTTTTAATATGTTAAATACAATTGTTGGCCAAAAATGGCTGTAACTGCAGTACTCGGCAACAGACAGAGGTTACCTCACAACAAAAAAAAATGTAATTCGATTCTTCCATAATTTGGAAAGGATTCGTAAATAAATAAAATATTTTTTTATTTTAAATATAATTTGAGGTCAAATAAATAAAATAATTTCTATAAACGCTATTTTAAATATTGTAATTTAAAAAAAAATCATTGTTGAATAATTATTTGAATACAAAAAAAAAACTAAAAGCTTTTCCCTAATACATATTTCCATTTAGTTAAATTTCAATATGAAATTACCGATCTATCTTTAAAAAATGTAGATATTTTTATTTATTTAAATAATTATTTTTTATATTTTTATTTAAATAACTAAATTTTTTAAGAGTAATATGTGTATTTATAAATGTACAAATCTAGAAATAGAGTGAAGCTATCAGTTATATTATTACAAATCATTTTTAACGAAAATATCGTAAAAATAGTGTTTTAATAATATAGGTCAAAGAAAAAACCAAAAAATATATATATAAATCGTAAGTTCATTTTCTACAAAATAGTAAGTTCATTCGTCATTTCATTTTCAAGAAAATCGTTAGTTAAATTTCAACAAAAATCGTTAGTTATTTTCTAGAAAATCGTGAATTCGTATTCTATAAAATCGTAAGTTTATTTTCGTCAGTTCCTTATCTAGAAAATCATCAGTTAATTTTTTAAAAAATCGTTAGTTAATTTTCTAGAAATGGTGACTTTATTTTTTAAAAAATGGTCAGTTCATTTTAAAAAAAAACGTCAATTTATTTTCTAAAAAATTGTCAATTTATTTTATAAAATATTGTCAGTTGATTTTCTAGAAAATTGTAAATACATTTTCTGGAAAATCGTGAATTCATTTTCTAGAAAATTGTTTGTTCATTTTCTAGAAAATTGTGAGTTTATTTTCTAGAAATTCGTGAGTTCATTTTCTAGAAAATCGTGAGTTTATTTTCATGAAAATAGTAAGTTCATTTTCTATAATTTTTTGATTCCATTTTCTAGAAAATTGTAAATATATTTTCAATCGTGAGTTCATTTTCTAGAAAATTATGAGATCATTTTCTAGAAAATTGTCATTTTCTATAAATTCTCAAGTTAATTGTGAGTATTTTTTCTAGAAAATCTAGAGTTTATTTTCTTGAATATTATGAGTTCATTTTCTATAAAATCAAAGGTTCATTTTCTAAAAAACCATGAATACATTTTCTATAAAATTGTACTTTTTTTTAGAAAAACGTTAGTTCATTTTCTAAAAAAACGTTAGTTTATTTTCAACAAAATTGGTGTTCATTTTCTATAGAAAAAAATCAGTTAATTTTCTAAAAATAATCACTTTATTTTTAAGAAAATGGTCAGTTTACTTTTAATAAAAACGTCAATTTATTTTCTAAAAAATCGTCAGTTTATTTTCTAAAATATTGTTAGTTCATTTTCTATAAAATAGTGAGTTCATTTTTATGAAAATCGTGAGTTCATTTTCTATAAATTCTTAAGTTCTTTTTCTAGAAAAGTTTAAATTTATTTTCTATAAAATCGTACGTTCATTTTCTAAAAAATTGTGAGTAAATTTTCTAGAAAATCTAGAGTTTATTTTCTTGAATATTATGAGATCATTTTCTAGAAAATCAAAGGTACATTTTCTAGAAAATCATGAATACATTTTCTATAAAATTGTACTTTTTTCTAGAAAAACGTGAGTTCATTTTATACAAAATCGTTAGTTTATTTTCAACAAAATTGTTAGTTCATTTTCTATAGAAAATCGTTAGTTAATTTATTTTCTATTGAAAATCGTGAGTTCATTTTCTATAAATTCTTGAGAAAATCGTCAGTTAATTTTCTAGAAATAATCACTTTATTTTTTTGAAAATAGTCAGTTAATAAACGTTATTTTATTTTCTAGAAAATCGTTAGTTTATTTAAATTGTTAGTTCATTTTGAAATCTTTAAAAATAGTCAGTTCATTTTCTAGAAAATCGTGAATACATTAGTTTATTTTCAACAAAATTGTTAGTTTATTTTCTATAGAAAATCGTTAGTTCATTTATTTTCTATAGAAAATCGAGAGTTTATTTTCTATAGAAAATAGTGATTTCATTTTTTATAGAAAATCGCAAATTCATTTTCTATAGAAAATCGCAAATTCATTAACTAATTATCTATAGAAAATCGTGAGTTAATTTTCTATAGAAAATCGTAAGTAAATTTTCAATAGAAAATGGTGAGTTAATTTTCTATAGAAAATCGTGAGTTAATTTTGTATAGGAAATATTTAGTTTTCTATAGAAAATCGTGAGTTAAATTTTCTAAAATCTTTAGGATTAATTTAAAAAGAATGTAAAAAAACCGTTCAAATGTGATCATAAAATATAAAGAAACAGTAATTTGTGAAAAGTTGGAAATTGCACAGATGATATCAAAAATAGCCTCACATAAAATTCTACACCTCCAAATCCATGGATCCTCTATATTTATCATCTTTGGTATCACCCAAATAACATCAACACCTCTATACGCCGCGCCGCACCACCGACCGCTTAGATATATAATTACACCGAGTATACCACACGCAAGCATTTGAAAAACGATCGCATATGTCACTGTCTTATCAGCACGAGGTGTCTGCGCGTGTTCGTCGTCGTCGTCGGCCGCCCGGTCTCGTCGACATCGTATTGGACTGCCCACGGCTCAATTGCTTGCAATATTTCAGCGCGTGTTTCAAGTGCACGCAATGCAGTTTAACGTCACTGCAAATTATTAGATAGATAAAACATCGTCGTAAATGAGGCAAGACGCGGCGGCAGGCACTGCGCCAGCCGCGGATGACTGCGTGCGATAAACATTTAAATAATTTTCTTTGTGCGGTGTTGAAAAATAAGAAGCCACACAGCTTCTGCCTGTAATGCACACGCATCGA
The DNA here is from genome assembly GCA_010015015.2 of Bolitophila cinerea. Taxonomy (NCBI): domain Eukaryota; kingdom Metazoa; phylum Arthropoda; class Insecta; order Diptera; family Mycetophilidae; genus Bolitophila; species Bolitophila cinerea. The sequence goes on from JAAAKO020037163.1 coordinate 5,011, forward strand.
GCGCTCTTGCTTTCTGCCAAGCTGCGCCAGCAGCCAAGAGATTAATCGCACGAAAAACAAGAGTGCCCGAGCACGAGGTGTGAAAATAAATATTAATTGTTCGATAAGCGGTGATTCACTTGTGGTGCTTGCATTTGGGCGTACTCGCTTCGGGGTGGAACTGTGCGCAGAAGTTGAGATGGTAAACCACAGATGTCGATTCCTCGAATAATAGCGCATGCAAAACATGTATAAGCGTGTAATCTGGATAAACGTACGTGTGAAACGGTCCAGTGAATCGACGGCCGGCACAGCGGCTATTGACCGTGGAATTCGTTTCGGCCGGCACAAACAAAACAGGCTTAACAAATCTCTAAAATTTGTGATTGCGTTCAATCTGCGCGCAATGGAGGAAAGCCTATACTATTTAAACAGCTTTGAGTCAAGCTAGACAGATAGTTAGTCACTGGCTGTGAATTTGAAATGAACAAGTCAATTGGTTTTCTGTTGCTCGTGCAGCTTGTAGTTTTGTCGCAGGCTACCCATCGCCTGTACGAGCGCTACAGCTGGTCACAGCTGGACTTTCAGTATCCCAGTGAGGTGGCGAAACAACAAGCCCTGCGCTCCGGAGAGTTCATCCCGCAAAATGCGATTCCAATCGGAGTGGAACCCTGGGAAAATAAACTCTTTGTGTCGGTTCCACGTTGGAGAGATGGTAAGTTCGAATGTTATACTTGAGAATTTTAATCGACAGATAAATATGTATAATTGCAGGAATCCCGGCCACGCTTACCTACATCGATACCACCAAAACACCAGTCGGCTCTCCACAACTGATGCCGTACCCCGACTGGGCGAGCAATCGCTTTGGCGACTGTGCCAATGGTCTAAGCTCTGTGCATCGCGTCAAAACTGATCGATGCGGTCGCCTGTGGGTTCTGGACGCTGGCACCTTCGGCATTGGGAACAGCACCGAACGCGTCTGCCCGCTGGCTCTGAACATCTTCGACCTGCGCACGAATCAACGCATTCGGCGCTACGAATTGCGCCCGGAGGATGTGACACCAAATACGTTCATCACAAACACCATTATCGACGACGGACACAGTTGTGAAGACACCGTGTCCTACTTCCCGGATCAGCAGGGATACGGTTTGATCGTGTACTCACTGGCCAAGAACCGTTCGTGGCGCTTCGATCACAGTTTCTTCTATCCGGATCCGTTGCGTGGAAACTTCAACATTGCCGGGCTAACGTTTCAGTGGGGCATCGAGGGTGTGTTCGGCTTGGCCCTGGCACCCGTACAAGCTGACGGTTACCGGACGGCCTACTTCAGTCCACTGGCTAGCCATCGAGAGTTCTCAGTGTCAACGTCCGTGCTTCGCAACGAGTCTCGCGTAAAAGACAGCTACGATGCGTTCGTGGCTCTGGCCGAACGAGCAGAGAATGGCCACACCACCAACAAAGTGATGAGTCGTGACGGTGTGATGCTCTTCAATCTTATTGACCAGAACGCAGTAGGATGCTGGCACGAATCTATGCCGTACCGACCGGAATACCATGCGACTGTCGATCGAGACGATGTTGGCTTAGTTTTTCCGGCCGATCTGAAGCTGGACGCAGCGAACGTTGTGTGGGTGATGTCGAATCGATTGCCGGTGTACTTTATTGCGGAGCTTGACAGTACGGATGTTAATTTCCGAGTGTACACTGCTCCGTTGCAGGATTTGGTGCAAGGCACAGTCTGTGAGCAACCCAAGAAGCAGCACAGCAGGCAATTGTTTACGCCGCACGTGCATGAGGATGATGCGGAGGATGTAATGCCGCATTCGTGGCAGTGGGCTGGTCAGCGGTGGCATTAAAAAAATATCATAAAATAATAGTTATTAGTTTATTTTTATTTTTTCTCTCAAAAATCCTGATCTTAAAATATTTGTTAGCACTTGTTAGAAATAAAATATTATTGAATCTCATGTGATATTTAGTGAATTTTGTTTGGAAGTGAATCATGGTTATGGGAACAAATTTGTCCAGTTCCATAGTCGAGAGCCGAAATTATAAAAAAAATATAATTAAGTATAAAGAATCTCGCCCTCTCACAAATAACTATCTAACATAATAATACTTTAAAATGATACAATTTTAAATTAAAAACATGCTTGCGGCTTGAGTTAATTTTTTATTTTCAAAAAGAGACCTGTCAAGTGTGATGTATAAAATCAAAGCAAGCTATGTAAAATTGCGGACCAGTACCAGTACCAAATAGTATTATATAAATTTTATTGTTCCTTGTTAAAATATGAGACAGACACATATTTATCAGTTTTTGTGTATCGTGATTCACTTTAATGTGTGATGTAGTATGAATCATTACGATTCTTTAAATAGATCCTAATTTATTGATAATTCTACAGGCAATCATATCGTAATTCATAATTTTTTTTTAGAATATCATTATTTTATCCTATGATTTGTTATCATTATTTTTTATTTTTTTTAAATGAATTATTATGCAGATTTATCTTGCATCTTGTTAAATACAAACCTAAATAATCATGTAGATTTCTGAAAGAATCATGTTGATTTCCTGAATAATCATGACGCTTTCCAATTATTCAGAAAAGCGTCATGATTCTTCAGGAAATCCACATGATTCTTGAGGAAATTATTATTCAGGAAAGCATTCTGATTCTTCGGGAAAATATCATAATTCTTGAGGAAATCTATATGATTATTTAGGTATGTACTTAACACGATTCATTAGTCAATCATAATTATTAATTATGATTTATGTATAATTTTTCAACATGTCGATATACTAGAAAAAGAGAAAAAAGATATAAAATTGATCAAAGTAAAAATTATTGATCGTAATTCTCTGTGATTCAGCATGATTCATAATTATTAACCAGGATTCTTGCAATATGTATTCAAACAAGGTGGAGAAAGACAAAAAATCCAAAAATGGTCTGAAGGATAAATTATTATTCGTGATTATGTGTGATTCAGTATTCTTGCAATATATATTTCAACAAATTATATACTTCGAATGAATGAAAAAAAACCTATGATTCTCAAGCAAAACGTCAGAATTTATGTGGATTGATACAAAAATACAAATACATAATAACAAAAAATAGAATTTATCATGATTCTGGAATAATTCATTATGACTCTGACAGAAAGTATGACATTAAGGGATATTTACTTCAGCGTGTGAGTGACTGTCTTTGATTCACCTTGATTCATTAGGAGTAATTCTTGAAAAAAATGTATTGTATAGAGTATTTGAGGATGTTTAAAATTCCTTATTTTTCTGAATCACATTAGTATCGTTTTATGATAATATCAAGTGCAGCAATCCTGATTATATCGGACAACATAGAGGCTAACTATATAAATATCAAAAAACGTTGTTGTTGTAACAAATATTTCTACCTGTATTCTAACATGCACTTAACTGCAAAGAACCGTTTATAAAACGAGCCTAATGTAACTCTAACCGATTTATTTAATGTAACTAAAATCTTAAATTGACATTATTTTCGTCAATTTTTTTTTTAATTTTTAAATTAAGTAGAAGTTCCAGTTTACTTTTGTGGTTGCATGTAAAAATCTTTAAAGGGCTACTGCTTGTCATCTAATTGATCTGAAACTATTAATTTTTCTATTTTAAAGGTGATGAAACGAATGTGAGGATACGTTTTTTTTAAACAAATTCTGAATGCTTATTTTAAATGATATTAATTTTAAACATACAATGTATTATAATATAATACAATGCTTCTTTATTGATTCATTATGAATCTTGCATGATTCATCATGATTCTTGTATGATTCATCATGATTATTTTATGATTTTTCAGATTTTTAAATGATTCATCATGAATCATGAATGATTCACCATGACTCTTGAGTGACTCAAGTATTTAAACTAATTTCGCATGCCACTAAATATCGAATTCACTTAAAAAAATACTAAATCAAAGTTTTTGGGATAACCCAAACGTCAATTATAATAATAATTCTGAAATCTATTATAATTGAAAACTATAAGAAAATTCCGAACGATAGCAAACTTACTTATTCCATTACAATTACTCCACTGGAAAACAGCATAAAAAATAATTCGATGTCCAGTAAAACCAGCAGCCACGCACATTCTCGATAAGTACTGATATTTGTATTTTTATTCAATCAATCTGTGTGTGTGTGTACGAGTGTTTCCTTTCAAATATAATATATTTAATATATTATTTATATTATTTATTTATATATTTTTTATATTTTTAAATTCAAATATGTATATATTATATATTAAGTAATATGGTAATATAACTGCTTTGTTTGTTTGTTATTTGTTTTGTTTCTTTTTGTGTTTGTTGGTGGTGTGTTGGTGTTTTTGTGTGAGAGTGTATATTTTATATATATAATTATTACATTCATTTCATAGCAAAGTGTTTACGTTTACATTTTTGTTTGAAAACCTGAAAACTTGATACATTTTCAAAACAGAAAAGAAAAATTGCGTACGGCTAACATCATCACAACGAATATTTTTAGATATTCCATTTTATTTCGGAGACATTTTTTTGTTTGGGGGTTAGATGAATTACTTGGGTTAGAGGAATTACTCGCGGTCTCTAAATACCTATATATTTTAATGTATATTGTATATACTTAGTAATTTAAAAGTCGATGAGATCGCACTACACAACTTCTCTACTTATGCTAGGTTGTTTTTTTTGGGGTTGTTGTTGATTTTGGTTAAATATTGGTGATTGTTTAATTCTATCGGACATCTATATAATACGGATTTGGACATTGAAAAACTGCGTGGATCAGATAGAAAAAAATATTTATAAACAATTAATTTTTTTTTTAAATATTATCTGCAAAGATAGTATTCATCGGCAGTGGTTGTTTTTGTGACAGAGGTGCGGATGGTTACACTTAAAAAACAACAACAATGAAACTCTGTATATATATATATAAGTACTATGTGTGTGTGTGGGTGTGACGGAAAAATATAGAAAACTCGTGAAAATTATTCGTGACAAAAATGTGGGTGGTATTTGGTGAAATATAAAACTCGAAACGACTTAATTCGATTTGAACTCGCACTCATCAAAAATATACTCAAAAATTGATCGACATTTATTTTTATGACTAAAGTTAAATATTTTTTTATATATATTTTATATATTTTGTGTAGTTTTTTTATTTAATATATTATTTATGTTATATATTTTGCATTATATTAAGTACTTTAAGTATAAATCTTCATTTGAGTCCATTGTTGACAGTATTTATTTTATGTACATAAAAAAATGTGTGTATGTGAAATGTCTCCAAAGCTTGTGCTTGATTTTCATGTTATTGCAATTGGTGTATGTGTGTATGTGTGTGGATGTTTAAAAAAAAACACAAAAATTGTGGTACTGATTCTGATGGTCTGTCTCTTCCCGGAGACGGCGCCGCGGCTCGTCGGGTGATCTGTAAACTATGTCTTTTTGTGTGTAGATGCATGGTCCTCGCGTATGATTCTTTGTTTAGGTGATGTTTTTGATGTTGTCTTAAATCTGTCATTATAATAATATACTTAAGTCCACGACACAGTTTTTATATTTTGGTGGGATCGTCTCTAATCAATCAATCTAATTTAATTTATTTTCCGAATTCGTAGGATGAGCTGATTTGAGCGGTGTTTTTTTAATTGTTTCTTTGTTTTGTATATGTTGGAGGCCTGTGTCTTTAGAATCACAAATCTACGTCTCGGTTTAAACGGTTCAAAAGGACGTCTCATTAAAATTAGTCTCAATAAGTATGTGTGTTTTGTCTCTGTGTTTGTATGTGTGCGCGGGTGTGTGTTTCTGTCTCTGTCTGTAACTGTCTGTAACTGTCTGCTATATAAATGCAGTTTTCAAGACGTAAACCATATAAATGTCCGCATTTACAGTGTTTCTAGGTGTACACAGCTCGAAAGCGCAACCATTCGGTTTGTTTAGTGCATTTTCTTGTGTTCGTATTTTGATTTGAATATTTTTTTTAAAAGGTAAACGGTTAGAAATTTTAATTTTATATTTGGTTTGTAAAAAAACATTACAAAAGTTCGATAAAAAGTACAAAAATAACGTAACGCGAGTCGTCTCTGCGTGTATGTCTAGAATTTCTCAAGTTTTCCGGTGATTTGATATCAGAGAAATGTAGGACATACATTTTTCGAGTTTTTACTTATGGAAAATTACGGCGACCAGCTCACGCGAACGTTAGAAATTCCGTCTATACGAATTTTAATTTTAATTAGATTGTGTCGGTGTTTGGTGTTGGTGTATGTGTCTGTGTCTGTGTGTAGACCTTATCGTATATATTTTATATTATAATTAATATATTTTATTATATATATATATATATAATATATGTATATATATATTTTTATATCTTTAATTTGTATATAATATATGAATCTCTATAGACTATAAACACCTACACATAGATGGGAACAAGAGATTTATAAATATGAAATGACATTGTGTTTGTGTTTAATTTGCGTGTGTTTGTGTGTGTGTGTGTGTGTTTATCCATTAATTCCGATCAATCTTATACAAATGCACTCACAATTTTGAGATGCACCTTCCTAAAAACCACTCAAATGTGTTATCTTCATTGTGTGTGAGTAGTTATGTTTGTGTCTTTGCTAAATCGCTGTATGGCTGGTTATGAGGGTCACTCAAACCCGGCTCCACATAAAAGTATGTATATATATGGCCGTAGGTGTTTTCTTTAAGATTTTCCTTATACTAAAATGAGTTCTAACGTTCTAAAAACGTTTACTTGCGCTGCGCGCTATGTTTTGTTGCTTTCATTTGTTATTTGATTAAATAACACCAAAAAAAAAAACAACGACTCTACAAATATAATATAAATAAATACAAAGAGATGAAAATCATTCGGCAACGCCGAAAAGTATGTAACACGCGTGTCGTGTTGTGTCGCCGTAACGGTATGCAACCGCTTTGCGTTTGTCCAGTGGTTTGAGTATTTACTCAAGACGTGCCTTGTATGTGGTCTTCCAGACCTCGGCTAGAGTAACGGCGCTGTGGAAACGATGGAAAATGCACAGTGGCAGGGTGACGCGCTGAATTAGGGACCATGCAATGTAACCGTAGAAATCAAGTTGGACCTGCAAAGCAAAAAAAGATTTTTTGTCAAAAATAAATATAACAATTTATAGATATAGTAAGTTTTATTAGCATAGTGTTATTTTGATAATATTAAAAATGCAGAGGATCTTTTTAGTATAATAAATTTGATTTTAAAATATAAATATAACAATTTATAGATATAGTAAGTTTTATTAGAATAGTGTTATTTTGATAATATTAAAAATGCAGAGGATCTATTTAGTATAATAAATTTGTTTTTTACGGTTTTTAAAGAAAAACCTAATCAAATTTACCTTGTTTTTTGCTTTGTTTTTTGCTTGTTTTTTTGCAAAACAATATTGAAATAAATATAAATATAGAAAATATAAAATTAAATTAAAATAAATTTAATAAATACCCAAAATTTAAAATAAGAAATTATTTTTATTTT
>JAAAKO020037174.1:0-12584 GCA_010015015.2 Bolitophila cinerea
GCTCACCAACTTTTCCAGCGCGTGTGTGTGGGTGCGGGAAAACGGGTGGCGGTGGGCACATATGCAATTGTGTGTGTGAGTGTGTGTGTGCCTGTGTTTATATACAAATACATTAAAATAATGTGTTTCCGCGCGTGTGTGTGTGTTTTTTGTTGTATTACTACATAATAAACTCAGCGGAGTCTGACGACTGTCTCCTTCAAGCGCACTTTTGGCCTAATTACACACAGGCGCATCTCTGTGCACAAGATAGAGCATGCATGCGGTCATCCTAGTGTATATATGAAAATATATCAACCTATTTTTGTATGACATCAGATCCTATAGCACATAAGTCCTTGGTCGAAATGGAGTTAGTCAGTTAGAAATGAATGAATTGCATTTATCCTGTTTCCGGCTGAACCTGATTCTGTAACAACATAGCCAATGTACTGTGAACCGGGCTCAGCTATCAAAACGATGTGTTTTTCGGATGATGTTTGTCGACGATTATCAGACATTTTCAGTGGACTTGGACTTTTCGGCCATTAAAAAAAACCCCAAGCATATTCTCGATCACTTTAGCGCTTCGTTCTTCATGGCGTAATCTCTTCCGTCGTACCTGATTACGATCAATATCGTCGGTATTGTCCTCTTCATTTACAATGCCGTAAACTTCAAGTACCGTGTACTCTTTATTTATTTTTGGTCTGGTGGTGATAAGGGATAAGTAATGGGATCAAACAGGGACTGGCTGAGACTGAGCAATTGTAACATCTGTCCGATGTACCATACCGATCTGCCGTTCGTGCCAATGTCTAAACCCCACGAGAAGGTACAGTTCGAGACGATTCACTGGATTCTGATCAACTGTTGATCTTATAATAATTCGTCTTTGGGTTTTACCTTTATCATCATGGAGATTTGGCGCATCTTTTATTACAGAAGAGTGCATAACTCGTGCTGTCTTTCGCGCATTTCAAAGTCTCTACCTCCATCTCCAAAATAAAACTTGCGCCTATTTCTTTGGTTCTCTAAGAACTCTCGCTCAGCATTTGGAATCTTGCGCTCTTTTGGACCATACCAATAATTTTTTTTATTTAACTGAACGCTTTTGAAGATGATCTTGCATTATTGCCACAATTTTTTGATACGACACGGTGGAAATAGACGCTTTCTTCCATAATGGATTCGTTTTTTCTGCAACTGATAGAAAGTCTGGTCGTGGAAGATTGACTTCATTTTGTGAATATAAAAGGTGACATAATACTTCTCTTATTGTTGGTAATGTTGGCACAGAAAATATATTTTTTTGCCAAATTTTGACCGATGACGTTATTACCAAACTTGTGGAAACCGGTATGCTGCTGAAAAACAGAGCAACAATATGAAGGACACTATTCTGGCTGAAGTGAAAGCTTTTATCGGATGCAATATCATTACATAACCAGCGTAGCGCCAACATTTACTATTCATAAGAACCAATTCTCATGGTGGACTCAATTGCAAGTGTTATGCAAGTGGCCAAACGGTTCCAAAAAGGTACTTCCTAGGGTCTGCGCAGCGTTTCATGCTAGAATATCCTAAGGTTAAACGAAAGATACGTCTCGTGGTGAATTTAAATTTGAGGTAAAAGGACATGTGGATGTAATCAAATGGATGGACAATAGACCAATTTGTCTGCTATCTACTGCCAACAGTCCGCGTGATACAGCAACATTAGAAAGGAAAAAAAATGTTTCTCGTTGACATTTGGGTGTCGTTGATTATTTCAATCAATTGAGAGAACGATACTCATTCCTTAGGCGTTCTTTCAAATGGTGACATCTATATTTTAATAATCACATCTTTGTTTCACGTTTGGGAAGCAATTCTACAGTCTACAATATTGAGTGTCGTTTTGCAAGGATGTATTATTTGAAGATGTGGTAAATAACAAAATTAAACTTATGACCTCATTAACATACTACCAAGTAACATAATTAAAAAAGGGTTAAATATGGTATTTATAATACCTAATTGATGACAAATACAATTCATACACAACTTTTCAATTTATTCCAAGTGAAATTTCAGTGTAGTTTCTTAAATATGCATTTTTTTTTTAAAGTGTGGAAAATGTAAATTATAAATTTATTAAGCTATCTTTTTGGGGAACAATATGTTAATACAAGTATAGTGCAGGTTTTTTTAGTTTTGATTTTTACTAGAACCAAAAACTGGTTTCAAAACCCGTTTTAAAAAAAAAAGAAAATCGATAGTTTTGTAAAACACAAATTTAAATAAATATTTCTTTATTTATCATATAATTCTTAACTATTTTTTAAACAGAATTATCCGGTGAATTGGGCTCGCAAAAACATAAGGTATTTAAAGATACATCAGTCAAACTATAGATGTTTTTTGCAACGAATTGACCTAATGATGAAAATGCCCAATCGGAGCTCATCCTTTGAATACTGCAACATCTTTGTTGTAAAATTATTACTTCCATCGAAACAGAAAGGTGCTATCGAGACATAAGTTCTACATCATCGTCGTCACGGCCAATGAAGTTGATATTTCATACATCGGACTAGACTGGTGTAAAAGATGATAATGGCCCAAAAAGTTGAATAAGCAAAACAAATAAACTCTCTAATTATTTTAAATCGATAAAAAATTGAATAATTGAGGCTAAACAAAAATTTCAGATACACAAAAAAATATTTTTGTTAAAAATCAATAGGTACAAATGTGCCTTGTCAAGTGACTAGGACTTCACACTAGGATGGGTCGATTTCAAAAAAGTTGGAATTAACATTACACCCAGGTCACAAAGGTTGTAAAACAAATTCCATTTTTTTAGTATTAAAAAAAATATATAATGTATATCGTCAGCGAATTGCATTTAAAATATAATAATTAATAAACCCTAAAAAAACAATGTTTTTCATATATAATATTCTCAACTCTCTTTTTCTTGGTATATGTAACTAACTTTGATCACCCCTAACTTTTTTTTGGGCAGCAAAGGGTTAGATGTAAAGAAGCATCTACCTTAACCACAATGACTAGGCCCAAAGCACAATCTATATCGATTTAGTTAAAATGGTTTTAGATAAATATAAAAACAAAATGTTTTTAGCATTGGGTGGCAACTTTAGGTGTACTTTGAAATTTTTAAAAACGCTTAGCTATAAAAACTCCTTTTTTAAATGTACACGGATGATGGTTATCCTAATGGTAATTTCAGTCTCTCAGTGTATAAAGAAGAAAAATATAGTAATTTTGAGTTTTATGATCAAATAAGCATTTAGTATTTGTAAATATTTTTCTTATTTACCTAACCAAAAATTTTGAAAATATATATTTTCCGAAAATCCCGTTTTCGCCGACAAAAACAGAGTAAAGAAATTTCAAATTTATCAAAAATATGAAAACACTGACTGTTTGTGAAAACAGAGTTTTCGGTAAAAACAAATTTAAGAAATTTAGCGTTATATGCAAATATCGAAAATATCAAGAATATATATGATAGTATATTACAAAAATCGAGAATATTGAGAATATTTGCGAGTGTCGATTTTCTTGGTATATGTAACTAATTTTGACCACCCCTAACTTTTTTTTGGGCAGCAAAGGGTTAAATGTATAGAGGCACATATTTTTACGAAAATTACTTAATCTAGTTCCTTAAGTTACATTTTTACCCTTTTGCCCAATTAAGAGTTTTGACCATTTTTTGTCACCCCCTAATGAGAGGTAGGGGAAAATTTAATAGAATGCATTGTCATCGGCAACAAGTCCATGGGCCAAGTTTCAGCTCGATTGGATGACAGTTGGTTAATTAGACCGCATAATAATCCGTGCAAGCAAGATCACAGACACGCGAAACTAAATAAAGAAAATTTAAAAAATCATTAAATTTGAAAAAAAAAAACAATTTAAACAAATAAAGTATTGTGAATTTACTTTTGTACTAAAAATCACGGTTTTTTTAATTAACTTATGTTGTATTTAGAAAATCCCAATTTTTCCTGTTTATTACCTAAAATTGTGCATCTTTCTAAGCTGGACACTCTGTATACATACCTGTACTATACGAATACTATATACACACAACATAACTCAATCACGAATTATGTGCATCGTACTATCGTGCACCGCAGCTGCGTGATACACGAACGTGGCAGATCTGCACTTGCGGCGCCAATTTGATGTAGGCAAAATTCTACAGGGTGAGTCAGTCATGGCGGCTGGCACTTGCGAAAAAATATTGTAGAAACAGTAGAAACAATAGAAACAGAAAATAACACTCTCTTTAGTGTTTGCTATAGAGACGAATTATCTCTCACACATTTGCAAGGACATCTGATGGGATTCAAGGGTGTGTGGCCGTAATCGCCATTGTGAAATTCTCGAAAAGCAACCGCCATTACTTTTTAGTTACTGGCGTAATAAATGATAATAAAGAACTAAAGGTTATTGGTTTATTTCTTACGCCATTTTTCTACTTAATGGTTCTAAATAGGGTTGGAGGAGAAAAAATTTACCTTTTAATTCATCTCGCTGCATTTGGAACCATAACCATATATGGAGATATTAAGATGAAGATATTAAATTATTATATCAAATAAAATAAAGTGGACATACGGTGAGGTGACATAACGTCCATGGACCTTATGTCTGCTTTTAAAAGGAGCAAATGGACATTATGTCCACATAAAACCGACATAATGTCCAAATGGAGAATTGGACATTATATCGGTTTTATTTGGTTTCAAATTGGTGTTTGGTTCTTTTAAAATATGTCCTTTTAAAAACAGACATAAGGTCCATGGACAATATGTTTGTTTTTAAATGGAAAAAGACATAATGTTCATTAAAAAATTAACAATAAATCCATGTATTTGGAAAAACCGACAAAATGTCCATGGACCTTATGTCGGTGGATATTATGTCACCTCACCGGAAATACATGTTATCAACAAGTAATATTCAAATTGATTTACTTTTTTGTAGGAATGTCCTATGCTCCACCCTGTATATTATAGAAAGTGCAACCACGACCAGCGTTTGGTGCGTGAAAAGTGCAGCGTATAGTTGCATCGGGCGCTTCGTATATTGCCGCCCACTACTGCGCGTCCGTGGGGCCTCACGTTAGCGTGTCTCGCGCGCGTCATCAGTCGTCGTCGTCGTCGTTTAATTCCCGGCGTTCCGCCAGCGATTTTCATTATCGCACTCTCACGAAAATACAATTTATACGAGAATATACATTTTCATTCAGTCGTGTATATATATTCTCTAAAATACCTCACTCGCAAAAGCCGCAGTTTGAGAACATACACACACTCACACAGACACAGAAATTGTGTTTGCGTGCGTAATCCAATCAAAATAAATCGGGCTCGATTGTGTGTTGTTTGTGTGTGTTCGTGTGTGTGTGTATTTACGCGCGAGTGTGTGTTCGATGGTTCAGTGCGTGCGTGCGAATACGCAGTGTTGTTTGAGTGTGCCAATCAATTGGTGTCAGCGGTGGACGGTGCAATGGAAAATTCGCCATATAAATATATAATACCAAGGAAATACATTCGATAGTGCGGTGTGCGCGTAAATAACAGTAAAATAGCTAAGAATAATGCTGTGTAGTTCGAATCAAGTGCAAAAGTGAATGACAATAAGGCGAAGGCATTGCGAATCTCTCGTGGACGCACTTCGAGTTGCGAGTGGTTTTTGATTGATTTTTATTGCTTCGCGAGAGCCTCGCTAGTTATACCCAGTATTGCGATAACGAGAGAGTGAGAGAAAAGAGAGAGAGCGAGAGAGTAAATTTAGAGAGACTTATGTGTGCAGCCCAATTTTCCTATCACTCACACACACACATAAACACCAATAAATAATAGAGAGAAGAGAGCATAGAGAGCTATAAAGACAGGAACTTTCTGCGGGAGTACGCTTGAGCGTTGCGAGCCTCTTCCGTAAATGTGATCCACTCGGCTCACCTCAGCCGTTCCGTGGCTCACAATCACAAGCTTTTTCAGTCTCTGCTGTATGACTTTCGAGGTGTGCGCTGTTTTACAGTGTGTCCTGAGCTTGCGAAAATGTTGTGTGACCAAATAATTATTGAGCCAAGCTCTTTTTCACAGTGAAAATTTGATAGTGATTGTATATTTGTGCATGTGTGTGTGTGTGCAATAAAAAAGTGATTGTGCGAGTGTGTATGTGTGTGTGTCTGTGTGTGTCGTGCAAATCATCTGTGCTGCTGCTAAATAGCAACGGCTTTTCAGTGTGAGCGGGACAATGAAAAACAGTGCGCGACGATATCGTAAAGCTGAAGACTGAAGACTCAAGAAGTGGTGCTGACGGGCTCGAGTGGCCATTACAGTACAGTAGATTTTGATATATATATATACATATATATACGCGGAAAAGTGTTTTGCGCGCGGTGAGAAAACTTGCTGGAAAATGAATCTAGGCTGAGCCGCGGCCATATAAACGTCGTCGTCGTCGTCGTTGTCGTCGTGAGCGTTCGCGTGGGTAGTGAGTTTTTCTCTGACAGTGTTTGTTAGTTTGAGTGTGTGTGCGTGTGTGTGTGTGTGTGTGCGCTGCTTTAGCTGATTCTGAGAAAAACACATACACAGGATATATAATGGGAAACTACTGTAGTTCACACAAAAAGGATAAGGATACCATTTCGGAAAAGTCTGAAGAGTAAGTTCAGTGAGCCCTGCACACGATATATAAATATAAATTTGTCTTTTATGCTGTGTAGCTGTATATATGTATATATATATATCTATATATATTTTATTGTACACAACGGACATGCGTACAACGAAAAACTCCCATCATGAAAATTATTAGAGACATATTATCTCGGGGTAGTATTTGTATACATATATACTATATGTATACTATATAGTATATACTGTGTATATATAATATTACCACATACAAAACCTCGACGCGTATCTACGTCATGCATGCGTGTGTGTGTGTATATATTATAGAGTCGACCAAATCGAACCGTTATAATATGCATATATACATATATATAAAATATAGTATATAGTACAGTATACTATTTAGATACATATATCTACACTACACATTTATATCACATATAGAGTAAGTAGAACAGAGAGGATAATGGCCTTTGAATTCGGAATAATATAAAGGTTATTAATAATGTTGCTCTTGTGCGTGCGCGAGCTCGCGTGGTGGCGCTGCGTGCGTGTGTCGGCTCGCCGTGTTTTTGTTTTGATTGTATAAACTGTTATTTTGGCATATTTCTTATAAATATATTGCTCACACATGAGAGAAGCGAAGCGCCAGTATTTTCGGAAGCCAATTTGTTCCAGGTATTCGCGATGACATATGGCGGTGGCGCCGGCGCCGCGCCGCAGCCTTGCCGTTGGGATTTTCACGTGTCAAACTGTTTTAATTTATGGATTCTAGCTAAATAGGATGGGGGAATAAAGACGAGGCGCTGTCACCAATGTTATTATAAAAAAACAAATGGTGTTTTTTTATTTACTATACTAGTGTAGTTCTCTTTAATATGAATATATAACAATGGATTAGAATCCATTTACTTTTATTACTTTTATAACGTTGCTAAACCCAGGAATTTCGGTGTCGGAAAAATAAATAAAAATGCACTGAAAAACACTAAAAATGAGAAAATATGCAATAAAAAATTGAAAATATCCAAAAAAACATTGAATATGCAAACAAAAATATAGAATAAATGTAGTAGAATATAAACACGTTTTATTATTTTTAATGAAAAATTATAATTTAAAGGTAAATCAAATGTAATTTAATTATATATAAATTTACTGCATTTTCAGCACTTTTCTATGGGTTAAAATAAAATTTCGTTTTCAAAAAATATTGTGCCAAAATATGAAATTTGCTGTTTCCACGAATAAATATTTGTTACCAAAAATAAATTATTGTTACCCAAAAAAAATGTTATCTGCATTTTTTAAATAAAACAAATTTAAACGATAAATGGAGAAAAAAAACATTTATAATTTAATTGAATAAAAATATATTTAAATAATTTATAATCTTTTATGCAATTCTTGATTTTGAATTATAATTTAATAATTCAATTGATTTACAACATTAGTAAAAAAAATAATATTTTTCAAACCAATAAGGCTGAGAAGAAAATATCACCTTGTATATAGTTGAATACTAAGCATTTTATTGGTTTTTGAGAGAAAATCCAAGATGGCGGCCAAAATTTGAGCATGTATTATACAGAACACATGCTCTAAGCGGTTAAAATAACGGTTTCTTATATTTGGATTTTTCTAGAGTTTTGATATGTTGTTATATTGTTGTTGTTGTATTTCTTTTACATCTGGTTTTATGTTTTACTTTAAATTGACTTAAAATGACTGGCCTAGTACGCTTCTTTCTGTTTCTGATCGATGGAAGGATACGTATTATTAATAAAGTTTATCGGGTTATATCTATTGATGTAAGCTTATCCAAATCGACTGAATAGGATCAGTATGGAACTTTATTATCGCCTATACCATTAGATCTTCCACATCTATACTATGGTCCATGAATGTCCATTAGAAAGTATTCCCGATGTAAGGAGTTTTTATAAACTCAAAAGTTAAATAGGTCTGGGTATGCAAAAGATATGAAAAATAAAATAAAAAAATATTGGCGTAATTTTTTGTCGCAAAATGTCGCACGGTTACGTATTAGGCTTAAAGTTTTGACAATTTGTCATTTTTTCAAAAATAAGACACTTTAAACAAGATAACTTGTCACCTGATGGTTACATCTAAAGGGATTATAGAAAAAAATGTAAAAAAAATTGACCATACATGTTTGAAGAAAAAAGTCTGAGTTTAGCCCATATTTTAAGGGTTTATAACAGGTTGTGTGTGTTTATTTACTGTATTTGGTGTTATTGTGAAGTAATTTGAATTTGAATTTAAAGGGAAAAGCGTCTGTAAAAAAAAGAAAAATTATTTAAAGAAGGAATCACTATGTTGGGAATTGATTAGACGTTATCAAGTTCACGAATATCATGGTCTGAATTTGCGTTTCTGTATTGGACTCGGGTGCAGATCGTTTGATTGATGTATTCACGTAGGGTATAGTCGTTCGTTCTTCGGTTCAGAGTTGACATTCGGTACCAGGGCGAACCAATAGTGCGTTTCAGTGCCCGATTTTGAAGCACTTGCAGTTTTCGGTGGTGAGTTTTTGCCATATTTCGCCAAATAGGACAGCCGTATACAATCATTGGTCTGATAATTGATTTGTATATAAGGATATGTTTTTTCGTCGATGATGCGAAAGTTCGGCTGGTCAGAAACGAGTCTATGATCTTCGTGAGGTGTAGCGAAGTATTTAAAGTTGAAAGTTTGTAAATGAGTCCGTTATGCCACACAGTGTCAAAAGCTTTCTCAATGTCGAGGAGAACCAGCCCGGTTGATTTGCGATTTGCAATTGCATTGGTTATCGTTTTGGAAACACGCAGGACTTGTTGGGTGGTTGTGGAGTGTGGTTTTCGGAACCCAAATTGGTGTGTCGGCAAAATGTTGTTTTCTTCGACGAAGTTATTAAGTATTTTATGTAGTACTATTTCAAAAAAATAACTGAGTGAGCTTAACTAGCTAATTGGTCGCTTCGATTTTTGTTTGGTTTTGGAACAACAACCACAATAGCATGTATCCATATATCAGGGAAGTATAAAGCCTGAATATTTTCACTATACGGAGTACAGCATTGTGTGTTAAGTGTTTCAGCAGAATATTTTGGAAATTGTCGTGACCAGGAGCTTTAAATGGTTTCAAAAGCTTAAGTATGTCTCGTATATCTTCTGCGGATGTTAGATTCATGCTTTCGATGTAGAGGTTTCTAATCTCCTGCACTGTAGTTTCTACTTCAAGCTCAATTACGTTATCCATCCCTAGCGTGAGTGAGTGTGCTTTTGAGAATGTCGAGGCCAAGGTCAGCGGCAGTGTAAGCAATCCCGTTGTTATGTTTCAGAAGAGCAGTTGAATGACAGTTTTTCACTCTCAAGATCTTAGTCATTTTGCAGAAATTGCGATCCCCATTTTCAAATTTCGCTAACATCTCCTGGAAAAAAATATTTCGTTCATTGATGATCCTATACTTTAATAGGCGATTGAGGAAGTCGGTTTCATTTTTTTTTGTGTGGGGTACGTTTTCTTTGCCATTGCCGACGAATTCTGTTCCGCTGTTTTATTTGGTTTTTGGTGCGTTCAGATAGGACCAGTGACTTGGAATGTTGTTGCTGGAGAGGGATGGATGCTGCTTTTGCTAAATCTATTGATTTATCAAGAACTAGGTTGCCATTGTCTATGTTGAGCCTGTCAGTGAGTGGCTGGTTTGAGTATGGGTAAGACGCCGTCATGCTGCCAAATTTCTTCCATTTTGCTTTTGAGTAATTACATCTTCTAAATGGGCTGGCCTTACTTGTAGTTGAATTTATTTCTAACAGGACAGGGTGGTGATCAGAGCTAAGTTCATGGTGTACGATCATTGTACGATGGTCATTGGAGAATTTTAATGTGTGTACTATACATATTGAACAAAAAGATTGACTATTATCTGCAGCTGTTCAGCATTGGTTTTGCAGTGTTTGATTGCTTTGGCCAAATCGCATACAATATTACCGATTTCTGCACCTGTCAGAAGTTCTTCACTAGGTTCGTTCGTGTTTATGGGACTTTTTTTGTTTGGTTGGTTTAGTTGGGCTTTGAGAACTGTAGCAAAACTTTGTGTTGGTTGGTTTGGAATTGGAGCTGGTACAAATTGGTGCGAGTTGTTTTTTGGAGCAATTTGCCGATGGTTTATTCGATTTTTTATTTCTATGCAACATTTTTTCAAGGCTTCGGGTGGTGCTGAGCACGAGCCCGTAGACTGATTATGGCCGCATTTTCCGCAACGGGGCATAAGATGACAGTGAGTCGAGCCGTGACCCCACATCTGACAGTTTCGACACTGAGTTGGGCCTCTTTTGATTTTTTTTTGCTACGTTCCATTTAACAATAGTGATAGCGACAGCACGTTTTTTTCTGAGGTCAAATAGTTTCACTTCGTATTTTGGAAAAGAGATCATATAAAGGACATCTTTGTTCCAGTTTTTGTTGTTGACCTGGGTGAGTTATTTGAATTCCGTTGGTCTTAGGTTGAGTTCAAGAAGACATTCTTGAAGGTAGTTTTCTGGTACAACACAGAGTCCAGACAATATGAATTTAGAGATGGCGGTGTTCTTGGAGGGATGAGTTTAGTAACCAATATTTTTTGATTGAAGAAGTTTTTGCGTTGATTCGTAATCCGAATGTTGAGCTAGGCAGAGTGTTAGGCCAATTGAAATGTTTTTCATGAGATAGTCTTTTATATTAGACTTTTCAAGAATATTATTGATCTCGAAAGAAGTTTTAATCAAATCAATTATCGGTGGTTGCCTCGGTTGTGGCTATTTGCGTCTATTTTAGTTATAGGGTACGCACAGCGATTAGTAAATGTTACTAAACGCAAAGGTTAAATACGGAATAACAGATACGTTTTATAGAAACAGTTAGGAACGCACAACATACACGACTCAGGTTTCGCGTGGTCAAACGGTCGACCGCGTAAAGAAATATCAAATATTCAAAATACTTATTCTCGGAATTTTGGAATTTTTTTAGGAGAAATTTTTGTTCTCGAAATAATGCACGCATTAAAATGTACGTTACTTCTGTTGGAAATAGATTAATTCATCCCTATAAAAAGTTTTTCTGGATTATTCTTTATTGATGTTTCATTGAACACAGTCAGACAGCTCTGGTTATCCTCGTCGATAATTGTTGGATCATCCAAGACTTGATTAAAATCACAAAAAAGACGCCTTATTCAAATGGTCTCTTTGCATCTTTCAGACAATGATATAAATTCAGCTTCCATAGAAGATAAAGCAACACAGCTCTGTTTTCTACAAGACCAACTCTCAGTACCACCAAAAACGAATAAAATGTAACCACTGTTCGATTTTCTGTCAGGTCTGTTTTCCGCCCAATTTGCGTCTGCATATGCCAAAAGCGGAACATAATTGGTTTTCTTGCTTAATAAAAGCTTTAATTTCGCAGTACCCTTTAAATATTTAAGCACACGTGTCAACTCGTTTCAATCTGCTTGTGGTAGGCTGCCTGACTCTTTGTGCTAATACAATAAGAAACCAATCAACTTTTGATATATCTCACCATCCGTGAGTATATCTGATGCATGTGCATCCTTACCAAAATCTGTGCTCAAAGGAATACTCAACCTTCTAGATTCGCCTGATTCACCAAAAAATTGCAGTCTTTGTCTCTGGAAATTTCCAGTCCAAGATAGTTCTATATTTCGCTCAAATTTGCCTTTTCAATATGTTTTAAATTTTTGCTTGCGAAGACTAAATCATCCACGTACACAAGAATATAGCACCATTCCCTTGTAGCTTTATTGCATTTAAAATACAGGCAGGCTGACGTTACTTTGGATAAAACCCATTGCAATAAATCTCTCGTGCAATTTTAAATTCCATGATGGCGCCAACTGTTTGAGTCCACAAAGACTCTCTTTTAAATGACAAACGG
>JAAAKO020037185.1:0-28239 GCA_010015015.2 Bolitophila cinerea
TTTAAGTTTACTTATGTACTTTATTATAAGATGTATTCCAACTTAAATCATATGAAATGTTACGGTTTACCTTTTTGAATAAATTATTATTATTATTATTATAATATTCTAGTACGTATATTTTATAATTTTATGAATGGGACCTAAACACAAAGTTCGACTCTGTGCTGTCAGAAATGCATACTTTTTCATTGTCAACTATTGACAGTTTCTATAAAACCGAATCTTAAGTAAAGCGCTTAAAATGCATTCTAATTAAACAATATAGTTATTGTTAACGGAATAATTAAGTATTCTTGGTGCAAGTTTCTACAATAAATCGCCAGGAAAAACCTCGATCGATACCAAACCTAACCTAACCTCACAACCAAACGTTTTGCGGATCTAGAACCTTGACTTTATTCCGCCACAAAACATAACAAACAAATATTGACGATGTCTTACTTTTCTCGAAAAGATCTCGACGAACTTCGTCCTGATCTGGACAAGATCGTTCATAGAGTAATTGGAAACACGGACAGCAGCGTCCGAAATGTTATTGAAAATTGTCTATACAGTGGATTCGATCGGAAAAGAACCACCGAGAAGTTAACCGATATTTTAGACAGCAAGAAAGCTAGTCGTGTCTTCGAAAAACTTGAAGATGTCCTCCACACTTTTCGATCCAGTTCTAAGAGCAAGAAGAGATCACACGAAGAAGACGATCGAAAGGAAAAAGAATACAAGAAACCAAAATCAATTCGGACGGATCGAGAATACACTAGAACAAAAGAAGACCCGGTTGCTGATACTCAAAATAGTAATCTTACATCGAATCAAATCAAACAGATGATGGCTAATGCGCAACGAGAAATTGAGGAACGTAAACGAGCACTTTCCACAATAAAGTCAAAAGAGGGCTCAACTCAACGCACAGTCAATTCTGAACGCGAAACTCTACCAGCACATTTAATGGCACAGCCACCCCGACCAACTGCAAGTGCCGAGGACGTTGAACGAGCAAAAAAAATTGCTGATCTGCAAGCTCAGATCCGTGCCAAGTTGTCTGGAACACTAAGCGCAATGATTCCACAGGTCCAAGAGAAACCGAAACCTCTAATTTTAGATGACGAGGGTAGAACCGTTGACAAAACTGGCCGAGCAATCAGTATTCCGACACTTGCTCCGACACTCAAAGCTAATATTCGAGCAAAGAAGAAGGAGATATTTAACAAGGCATCGCAGCCATCTGATAAAACCTATGAAGACGAGGGTCAGAAATTTTTCGATGAGCGAATTGCACCCAAATCAGCTGTGCGTAACAAGCGAGCTTTACGTTTTCATGAACCTGGAAAATTCCAACAAATGGCAGAACGCATGCGAATGAAGGCTCAATTAGAAAAACTTCAAAATGAAATTTCTCAGATTGCGCGCAAGACCGGCATCAGCTCAGCAACCAAGCTAGCGCTCATTGCACCCAAACAAGACTCGCACGCTGATGATGTTCCACAAATGGAGTGGTGGGATTCTGTAATTCTGGTTAACGATCTGGACACTATGGACGGCGATAAAGTAGCCATTCGTGATACGGCTGTGACAAATTTAATAGAACATCCTACGCAAATGAAACCACCTAGTAATTTTTTAATTTATGACTACCATATTGGTGCTAAATTTTCTTTAATTTTTAGATGAACCCTTAAAATCAGTCTGGATGCCGGTGTTTCTTACCAAGAAAGAGCAAAAGAAATTGCGTCGTCAAAACCGACGTGAAGCATGGAAGGAAGAACAGGAGAAAATTCGTATTGGACTGTCAATGCCACCCGAGCCAAAGTTACGTATTTCAAATCTGATGCGAGTCTTGGGCACAGAAGCAGTACAAGATCCAACCAAAATTGAAGCTCATGTTCGTGAACAAATGGCTAAACGTCAGAAAGCCCATGAAGATGCTAACAATGCTCGTAAATTGACCGCGGAGCAAAAACGAGACAAAAAAATTCGCAAAGCGAAAGAGGATACATCGTGTGGTGTACACGTCAGTGTTTACCGGATTCGTGAACTGCACGACATTCAGGCAAAGAAATACAAAGTGGAGACAAATGCAAAACAGCTGCTTATGAGCGGCGTTGTTGTATTGTTCCGAGATTGTTGTGTAGTCGTAGTTGAAGGCGGCCCTAAACAACAACGCAAATACAAACGGTTGATGTTAAATCGAATCAAATGGGACGAAGACATTGTGAAAAATGCTGATGGCAATGAGGTTCCAAATTCATGTGTGCTAGTCTGGGAAGGAACTAGTCAAAGAAGACATTTCGGTGAAGTTAAGTTCAAGGCATTCCCAATGGAAAAAATGGCGCGCGAATTCTTTCAGAAGCATCAAGTTGAGCACTACTGGGATCTGGCGTATTCCGGTGCTGTTTTAGAAGCATCTGAAGATATTTGATCGATACTAATTTAAATATGGTTTGTATAAGATCATATTAATTATTTTTGTAATTATTAATAATATTAAACCAATAAAGAATAAAGCCAATAAAACAAACAAAACATTTTACTTTTTTTATATGTTTTATATTTTTACAGTGAAATTATTTCGAATCTTTTTCGTTATGTATACGAAAATAGTTCGTATACACGATCTTCGCTCATAAATTATACCTGTCCTTCTTTCTTTCAAACATTCTTAAGATTTAGTGTAGCTTTGACCGCGTTGTTGTATGGAACAGAGTGCATTGGTTTCACTTGAACATGAGTTTATTAAGGATTATATCAAAGAGTCGATCTTTATTAGTGTTTTTAATGCTTATGGGTTTCACAACTAGTGTAAGAACTCAACCACGTAAGTTAAATCGCTGATCTATATGATTTTGAATTATTTGTGTATTCATTGTTTCAATTTACGGTTTATAAATAGTGCGTCAACGCACATTAAGATATTAAAAATATCGGCTCAATTAAATATTTGGCAACTAAAATAGATGTGTACACCAATTAATAATAAGAGCGTGCAGAGTAAAAATAAGTTATATCAATTCCACGTGTGTCGGGTTAGATTTATTAATAAACCACTTGAACCGCTTACAGTCTTTCATTCATAAAAGCACTTAACTTGTAATACGCAATTTATTTATACACAAAACCAACTTTGTTTTATTATATTATATTTTATATGTTACAGAAATATCGAACAGCACATTGTACAGTAATCAAAATGATGATAACTCACCTGTCGAAACTCAAAGTGCACAGTGTACCATTACTGCAGGAGACGTTCAAGCTAGTGCTCAGGCTACAGTAACAAAGAAACTGGAAGGAGTCTGTGGATCTAGTAAGATATATTCTTAAAGTTTTATCACTGTATCACTATTACAATATTATTTCAAAATAGGGCAACTGGTTCAATCTTTTGAACTGCTTGAGGCTCGATTGATGCAAGAGCTACTAGAAATAAAAATTATGCTTCAGAGTATTTTACCCGAAAGACCTACAGATAGAACAAATCAACCAATTGAACATCCATCTTTATTCGTGCCGTCAAATTATCCAATGAATCACTTTTCTAATGCTGCAATTGGTAGCCAACTTCCACAAACACAACCAATAAACACAAACCAGGAGGTCTTACCTACTGAACATACAGTTGTACCAAGCTCTTTTCAGCAAATGAGTCAAGTGGTAGCTCCAGTAAAAAATGAATTAAGAAGACCTAATGAGCAGGAATTATATTCTGAAACTACAACCACAGAACGAATTATTGAATTCAAACCGGTTCAGAAGAAATCCCTAAATCGATTGCTAAGAAATAAAATCCAGAAGTATGTTGTCCATACTTTTGTATTGATTATTTACAACTTATACAATTTATTCTATTATTTTTAGAACGGGCCCTCGTGACTTTGAAATCCACAAGTTCAATAATACAATTTTAGCGGGAGGAGAAATAAGAATATTCACGTATTATTGGCGCATGGAGAATTTCACAGAAAAATTACAATCAAACATTTCTGTTATATCCAGTCCAACATTCTCCATATCAGGTTATTCTTTGATCTAATCCTTCAAAAAATAAATTAATAACTATATTATATATTTAAAGGTTTACACCTGAAGGTAAAAGCAACCCTGAATCATTTAAATCGGGACTACTTATTTTTACAAGTTGAATCCGTAACGCAAAAACTGGTAGACGACGCTTCCAATATAATTCTTGAAACGGGTGACATGTTTAAAGAAATCGAAACCAAAGTACTGTTCCGACACAAGATTGTAATTTTAGATCAGGTAATTTAAACAAATTGAAAATACAAGACATTTTAAAAGTATATTTTAAAATTGTATTTAATATAGGGAACACCCACGAGCGACTTGATATCGCAAGAGTTTTTTAACACACAGTCCGGATTTCCTGTTCCAAACAGCGCTATAACATCAGGACCATACTCTAAAGACGACAGTATTTTAATAAAAATCGTAATCTTCCTTTAAATATAAAATTATAATGATACATTTTCAAATCATTCGTAAAATATTTTACTGACATCTTCGTAGTGTACGTTTGGTACTATACGACCTTTTAGTGGACCCGACGATATCTCAATGGATACACAGAAATTGTCTTCATCCAGATGAGTTAGCATTGCTTTACTCCCTCGATAGCCTCCATTCAATACCATCACGAGCTTACCTAAAGCCGGAATGACTGTCTCAACATGTGCTTGATCAATTTTGACTTTCTCTCCAGTCTCCAGGAGTTTTATTTTGGCTCGATATTTGTCTATGACCTCAACCACAACAGCTTTTTGTTTGTAGAATTTATCACCCAAAGACTTCGTTATAAGTTTAACTACGATTCCTTCGCATAGCCAGTAATCCTTTCGGTTCACTTTTTCTTTTTTCAACTCTTCTATTTGCATAATTTCGTCGAGTGCGGATTTTTTTCGTACTTCACCTTTTTTGGTTGTAGGACGTATTTTTTTGTCGCCTTTAACAGATCTTGTATCATCATCCGGATCATCTAGCTCTCGTTTAACCATTTTAATGGGATTAAATAAAAGGGAATCCTTTTTTACTTTTGATTCTTTAATTTCAAGGCGAATAGTTTCGGAGTCATTCTCACGTACAAACTCGGCAATATTTGCTTCAGCTGTGCTCTCACCGACGTTTTTATTCCTTTCAACTTGCTGATTTATGTAGTCCATTAGCCGTTCTGCGTCATCTTTATCCTGCTTGTCTTTACGAGCTAGTTTTTGCTGTTGTTCAAGAATCTCTGGACTTCGGTCGATATATGCAATAAACCAGCCTGTTTCCGTTTCATCGACAACACATTGTCCAGATCGGCCGAGCCATTTTGCAAAATCAGATAACGTTAACCAACGCGTGGCGTTCATGTGCAAATGATCCTTGTGTGATATGTACTCCTGGTACACTTTGTTAGCTGAAACGCGCTTTGTGCCAAACCGTCGTCGCAGGAGTTCCATAAATCCATCAGCAAACTCCTTGGAAAAGCTGTAGATGTATTTTCCAGAGTTATCGGCAAAAAGAAGCAGTTGTCGTTGATGTGATTCACTGTTTGTGTGACATTTAAATCCGTTCTCATCTCGACACTGTTTCTGACACATTTGGCAGTACCATCGAAGCTTCTGCAGCCCCTTGGCTTTCATTTTGTTGGCCAGATACTTTGGCGTTCCCTTTTCTGCTTTACCCATGATTAAATTAGGTGTGTTATATCTGTAAGATTAAATTACATTAGCTATCGTTTTTGTTTTGGTTTTTTTTTAATACGAATAAGTATATACCTTGGATTTAATGGATTTTATATTGAAATATTTTCAGTGAAAAAGTTGTTGTGAAGTATGAAAACAAAGGTTCAATTTACAATTTGTATTTTTTTTGACATAGGCCTTGTTTTCGAATTCGATAATAGAAATAATAAAATTCACAATTTCAATTTGTAACTTAAAATTACCTCGGTGAACCGGTGTATATAAAAACAGCCCAAGAGAAGAGGCAAATATCAATTAAATTATCCTCATTGTACTTTATACTCTATACTGTATGTAATCTCAAAGAGATTCAAACTTAGTGATCTCTATTTTCGAACTATATCTCCGTGCTCCTATAATATGAGACAATTTCGATTGTGAACCTTTTTAAAATCATAACGTACTAGATTTCAAGCCGCCGGCCCACGCCGGCCCAATATATATACCACCACTGAACAAAAACTTTTTTTGTAAATTTGGAAAAGCAAAAAGTTTTCTTCAAGTGAAGATTGATTTTTGTTGATGCTAGTCGCGCTTGTATTTTATCAAAGATATACATAATTTTTCGACAAACTAAAAGTTTTAACTTTAACTGCAAACATGGATGTTGAATGTGATGAAAATGAAAAGGTTGATGCCGAGACCCACGAAATGGATGAACGCGATCAAGAATCGTTTGCTGATGGAAACGGCGAATTTGAGGGCGACCTAGAGGAAGGTTTCGATCATCGGTTTTCACCTGGCCGAGGAGGTTTTCGGTAAGTTGTTTTACATCATCATTATATAGTTTATTTAAATAATACAATGCCGTCGCATTAAGTAATATAATATAAAAGCATATGTTTTAAATTATTATACTTAACCTTTTATGTACTCAACTTATATTTCTTATTTTTCGCATCTGTCAAAATTTATTTTATATATTTCATATATTTCATTATAAAAACTTCATTTCTAATAATAATGTAGGTATATATGTATTGTTTTTAATATTTTAATATGTCCTGTTTAGTGGCAGACCATGGGGACCGGGTGGGGCCGTTCAAAGGTTTCGGGGACGCGGTTCGTTTGGTCCTCCAGGTACCCAGCGTGGTCGCGGGGGCCCTCCTGGTCAGCCACCATTTTTTCGAGGACGTGGCGGTGGTCCACCAGGGAATGGTCGCTTTGGTGCACCAGGATTTGATCAGAATTGGGGTCCCCCACCAGGTATGATGGGCAATCCATTTGGGCCTCCACCGCATATGATGGGATCTAGTCAATTTGGGGGTGGACAACCTCAAATGGAGCTATGGGTTGAAACTAAAACGGATGAAGGAAAATCATACTTTTACCATGCGCTTTCACGTGAGACAACTTGGACTAAACCTGAAGGACCGCACATCAAAATTATGAATCAAACTGAAGTGGAAGCTATGACAGCGAAAAATGCTTTAGCCCAGCAGAATAATGCTGATAAAAAAGCTGAAGAAAATGCATTAAATGCAACGGAAGCTAAGCTTGAAAACGATGGAAAAACTGAAAAAATAATTACGGATTCAGTACCGGCTGAAGATACAGCAATTACTAGCAGTGAGTCTGCTGTTATTGAACCAGTAAAAGTAGTCGCTTCTTTGATGTCGCAACCTCCACCTCAGCAGCAAAATCAACCACCTCCACAACAACACCAACAACCTCAACAACATCAACACCACAAACAAGTTCCACCTCAACAGCAACAAATGCATCATTTCGGTGGAGGACCTCCACCACAGTTCAATGGAACACAATATGGGATGCCACCACCTGGATATGGAGGATATCCTTCGGGTCCATGGGGTATGCAGTGGCAACAACCCCCACAACAACAACCAATGGTAGAACAACCTGCAAAATCTTTATGTTCAAAGCCAGGTGTTATTGAACCTCAAATTATTGCTCGCGCTGCGGAATGGTCCGAGCACCGGGCTCCAGATGGTCGACCGTATTATTACCATGCAGGCCGTAGTGAGAGTGTCTGGGAGAAACCACAAGCTATCCGAGACATGGAAGGTAAAATAAATTTAAAAAAACCATTATATACTGTAATATATTTTTTTTCAGCTGCCCGAATGGCGGCTCATGCAGGCACTTCGCCTCTTCCTGCAGTCACTCTACCCAGTGGACCAGTCATGACTGCTATGCAAATAAATGCAACACCTGTCATCACTCCACAGATGCAACAAATTCATCAAATTCAGACCGCTCCGAGTGTATTGTTTGACAACATGGGATTCCTTATGAAACCTCAGGAGATACAAATGGAAGAGAGCATTGAAGTGAAATTAGAAAAAAAACGTAAACAGGAAGCAGAAAAGCGCAAAAAAGAAGAAGAAGAAAAGGCAAAACAGTTGGCTGCGAAGCAACAGGATAAGAGCCGGCCAATATCTAGTACTCCCATTGCGGGTACACCATGGTTAGTTATTTGATTCAAATTTAAATAAAATATATTCAACTTTTTCAATTACTGAAAAAAGGTGCGTTGTTTGGACTGGCGATGGACGTGTGTTCTTTTACAACCCTTCTTCGAGGACATCGGTTTGGGAACGTCCTGAAGATTTACTAGGGCGTGCTGACGTTGACAAAGCTATTTCGACAACTCCGGATTCTCTTTTAGCCAATACACCTAAAGAAGAAAAAGCAGAAGTGGAAATCGTCATCGATGTCGTAAAGAAACGCACCGAGTCAGAGTCTAGTGGAGAAGCAGAAGCAACGCCTAACAAAAAGCCTAAAATTGAAACAGCCGCTGGTACAGTCTCAACTCTGACAATTTTCTTGAATGAAATATTATTTTAATTTACTTATTTAGTAGCACCTGCTCCAAAGCAACCTGAGAAGAAAATGGACATTGGAAAAGAAGCAGCTATCGAGGCAGAGGTTCGAGCATCACGGGAGCGAGCATTGGTTCCATTGGAAACTCGTGTTAAATCATTCAAAGAAATGCTTAAAGAGAAGGATGTAAGTTTTTTTATACCTCTAAAATTATCAAGATTAACATAAATTATGTTTAGGTATCGGCGTTCAGCACATGGGAAAAGGAACTTCACAAGATTGTCTTTGATCCGCGCTACCTGTTGTTGACATCACGTGAGCGGAAACAGGTATTCGAAAAGTATGTTAAAGAACGTGCTGAAGAAGAGAGACGTGAGAAACGCAATAAGATGCGCCAAAAGAGAGATGATTTCCGTAGCCTAATGGAAGCAGGACATTTACATGGAAAGTAAGTACAATTGTAGTGCTCTTTCAAATGTGACCTATTACTAATACAGAGTTCCAATTCCAGATCGTCCTTTGGCGACTTTGCTCAAAAATACGGAAAAGATGATAAATTCAAAGGTATAGAAAAAATGCGCGAGCGAGAAGGTCTCTTCAACGAGTACATTGTGGAGGTGCGTCGTCGTGAAAAAGACGAGAAACAGCAGAAAAAAGAGCAGGTTAGTGTACATCCAAATAGATATAGATGAGAGATTATGTATCCACACTGTGCTAGGCGTACTTTTCTAATTGAATTGAATGCATATGAGTGCTCTTCACACTCGTGTATATTACTAATCTCTCAAAAGTATGGTAACAACTGTATTTGAGCTATTTCAAATTAAGTAGTTATCCATTTCGGATAATATTTACATGCACTTTTCTACACTTGAACAAAATATATTATTCTAAAATTAATCTAAAAAAACCATCAACTAAACAAACCATTGAAGTGCGACTTGTGTCGATTTTTCAAGACGTCAACGTATCCATGGGATGTTAGTGTCGGTGGCTAACAGTACTCTTCCTGCACTCGTTGATGTTGTATGCCGTTTCTGCGTGTCGTTGCAGCTCGCCCACTAGTCGAAATCTCGATCTCAGCAGTAATAGTCGATGGCCCCAAATGTGCTGACACAAACAAAAACATGGTATTTTTCGTTCCTGAACAAAGCGGTTACATAAAACATTTATATTATTTATTTTGATTTCGTTTGACGTCATATAAGTTTCAACTCTAAAACATGCCATTGTTTTTATACCACTAATTATGTATTCATATAAGTTTGTTAAAATTGGTTTATAAAAACAATTTTAATAAACTGTTGAAAACAGTTAATAACTAAGTTATTATTCTAATTCTATTTGTATATGACCATTTGTCCGTGTAAAAAACAACATTTAAATTATTCGTATAAAATAATATAATCAATAGATCGGTTCTTTCAGGAAGATAGTTTTTTTCATAATATTTAAATTTGTATCCATGTAAATGTATATCGTTCCTTTAAAGAACTGACCTGAAACTTATAATTACAACACTTTTTTGCAGGTTTAATAATTTTTTATTTCAGCTTAATATTTTACTTTTCAGGTGATCCAAAAATTTTGCACTACATTAACACCATTTGGTTGATTTTGAGTGCCCAGTTTCATAGAAGATGTATATCTTAAAGTTCTATGCACTAATCCATACAACATTTAAGATATGCATGTTCTTGATACATTTCTAGCATAGTATGTAGTATATTATTATTAATAAATATAAATATATTTAATATTAGTCAACAACGTCCGTATGAAGTCGTGTTAATAGATGTTTTTTGTATGCATATTTGTAGGTTCGCAAAGATTTTATTGCCCTGTTGCGTGAAAATTCTGAAATCGACCGACATAGTCGATGGATCGATGTTAAGAAGAAGGTTGACATGGACACGCGATATCGGGCTGTTGAAAGTTCGATGTTGCGTGAAGACTACTTTCATGATTATTGCAAAATTATGAAAGAAGAGAAAAAGAAATTGAAGGAAAAAGAACGTGAGCGAAAGGAAAAGAAGGACAGGGAAAAGAAAGAACGTGAACGCGAAAAGAATCGCGATAAAGATGAGAAAAAGGATAAGGACAAAAGCATTACAGACAAGGATTCAAGCATAGATAGCAAAGAAGCTGCTAAAGATACCGAAAAAGAGGTGAAAAGGGAAAGTTCAGAAAAATTAGAAGATCGGGTAATTTAGCAGAATATTGGTTCTTTAAAAATATATTTTATTTAACTGTTTGTTTTTGTACAGGAGGATGGTGAGCATCCAGTAACCTCTGAAGATGAGGCAGATCGACAGCAACGCGATAGGGAGCGTCAACATCGAGCAGAAGCTAGCATCAAGGAACGCGAGAAAGAAGTTCAGTTACAGCTAGCCGGTCATTTGCGTGATCGCGACAAGGAACGCGAACATCATAAGCGTGATGAAGCTATGCGCCATTTTAGTGCGTTGCTAGCGGATTTAGTTCGTAATGCCGAATTGACATGGAAAGAAGTAAAGAAACAGTTACGGAAAGATCATCGGTGGGAGCTTGTTGAACAGCTGGAAAGAGATGATCGTGAACAGCTATTTGTCAATCACATCGAGCAATTAATTCGAAAGAAACGCGACAAATTCCGTGAGATGTTAGACGAACTCCCAAAAATAAACCAGATGAGTCCATGGAAAGAAATTAAAAAATTGATTCGAGATGATCCGCGATACTTGAAGTACAGTAGCAGTGAGAAATGCGAACGAGAGTTTAGAGACTATTTAAAGGACAAGACAATTGAAGCAAAGACTGCTTTTCGAGAGTTGTTGCAAGAATGCAAATTGATCACACACAAGAGTCTAGATACAGTTAAAGAAAATCCAGGTCATATGAAGGATATTGAAGAGATTCTTAAAAATGATAAGAGGTAATAATAATGATTTATTATGTATATAATAATAATTTATCCGTATTTACTCATTAGATACTTGGTTTTGGAGCATTGTACTCAGGATCGAACACAAATAATCACCCAGTATTTAGAGGATCTGTACAAGCGTGGACCGCCTCCACCTCCGACAGCTAGTGAATCATCTCGACGAAAGTAATACACCAAATGATTTTTGCAATTTAATACCGTTTGAAATATTTCTATAAATAAAAATGCAAATAAATCTGATTTTGTATGAATATAAATGAACATTTTTTTTATAGAAAACCATTATTTATATATTTTTAAATATATTTTTTGTTTGGACATATATGTACGATGTACGTGTAGTGCTATATATTATTATTTTTATATTTTAAAAGAAAACATATATTAACTCATCGTTCTTAGAGCCTATATTTCTGTTCACGCCTTAGCTCTTTGGTAAATGAAACTTTCAAGAGAAGAAAGATAATACAAAGGACATCGGAAGCTTGAGCGTAGAAAAAACACATATACCTTTTGAAAAAAATATTTTCGGTAATTTCTGTATATATTGGTGTTTTTAAAAATATACCATTATATATTTGTTTGTGCATTTTAACAAAGAGAACATCGATATGCTCAGAAAAACACGCAAAATGCGATGCTATGCGTCAGCATTGAGAAGAAAAACTCCAATCATTCGCGATCGTAAGAAGAAATGCAAGCATTATAATCGTAATGAAGCAAATATAATTTTACTTTCTGTGATAAAATATAAAAAATGAAACAATTCATATCTACCTATCTGGTTCTATATGATCAGTTGGATATTAATGTGACAATACATCTATGAAATACATCAGTCATTAAACTTCTCATCACAGAGTAATCAGGCTACACAATATATCAATTTAAGAGTTTTTAGAATTGTATGGTAACGAAATTCTCTAATCGCTTATTGATTAAATTTTGAGCGTAATACAAAATAAATAATTTTAAACAAACAAAATTTAAGTAGCATTGCTTAACTTCACTTGTTATATATGACCGTCGATAGATTTTTCGATACCTTTTAAAGTTACTTCCACTTATCTGATCCAGCTCAAATTTGGCAAAAGATTAATAAATAATAAAAAAAAAATCGTCGCAACCTACAATATAAAACAGTATTTATAAAGGTGTTACATTGACCATCGTAAAATAATATTAGTAGAAAATAATGCAAACTATCATATTTTGTTTTAATATAATTTTATAATGAATAAAAGATTTTTTTGTATGTATACAAAACAATTTATTTATAAACTTTATAGAAATCATACATATGAACATGTATTTACTCATCGTTCTTAGAGCTTCTATTTCTGTTCTTAACATTAGCTGTTTCGTAAAAGTTGCTTCCAATCTTCTTGCGCTTAAGACCACGTTCGACGGCACGTCTTTGTTTAGCCGTAGTTTTCTTAGCACTCCCGGCCGATGATTCAACCTCAAGAACGACATCCTCAACCTTGAAAGAACCCACAGAGCTCGGTGCTTCCACGGATTTTACGGCCGGAACGACAGCGGGCGCAACAGTAATAAGCTTTTTGCCACTCATTTTGGCCTTTTTGTTTTTCGGTACCACCTTGTTTAATGTTGGATCGTACTCATCCTCTGAGTAGAAATCACTGATACCAGACGACTCCTCATCTTCCTCTAACTTACGCTTACGTTTTTCTTTGCGTGCTTCTTTCTGTTTTTCGAGCAAATCAATGTCTATCTTTTCGAGTTCACGGATGTCCTTACTTTCGAATTCAAGACCCACTCTGATTTTACGGAAATCTTGAATCTGTTGTAAATCTTTTGTTTTTTTCGTTTCCGCCGCAGAAGTTGTATCTGCTTTTATATCGGCCACATTGGTTGCCTCTTTCGCTTCCTTGGACTTGGGAATTTCAAATGCCTCAGGTGCAACATAGAAAGGAAGCTTTCCACGTTGCCAGTCGTTAAGAACCATTTTTGCAACAGCTCCTATGTCAGCCTCACCTCCCTTCAACAGCTTACCCGATTTCTGTGCCAATTGCTCCAAGAAATCTACAGAATGCTCCCATTTCTCAATTTTGTAGTGTTTTTTCAAATATTCCGGTCGACACCTCTGCAGTACAGTTTCAATGTAGTCTTCGGGATTCGTGACCAGTTCAACTCTAACTACTCCCTTTAACACCTTTTCTGTATCAGTTTCAGCAGATGGATACACAACGCCAGGACAATCAATCAAAAATATGCGCTTCATAAGATTAATGTACTGCCACACCTTAGTTTCGCCAGCAATTGGAGCAACGTTGCACACTTTCTTGCTTCGCAGAGCATTAATAATGGAAGACTTGCCAACGTTCGGATAACCAATGAATCCGATACTTATCTGTTTTTTGTCAATATGCAATTTTCCTAGTTGTCTCATCAAATTGATGAGGGCTCCCTTTCCGAAAGGATGTGTCAGCGAAGCGTGAAAAGCGATTGTTGGGTATTCGTGACTAAGAATGGCAACCCACCTCTGTGTGACCCATGTAGGAACCAAATCGACTTTGTTCAATACAAAGAATAAATGTTTGTGTGGTTTTTCCTTTCGGAGAAATTCTTCAATGTACTTGGAGCGTGTTCCCATTGGATCTCTTGCATCGAGACACTGTAGCAGCACATCGGAGGAGTCCACGACTTTGTGCAACTCGTTCCAGATACGTTTACTTTGACCTGCACCGAAAACCCAATCTCGCACACTAGCCTTGACACCGTCATCTTCACGCACCAAATCGTAATCTTTCTGATCATCGTAGTTATCTGTAGACGCGTTTGCAATCTTGGACATGTCCTCTAAATCACGAACTTTTAAATTGGGTCGCTTACGTTGCTTCTTTGGCCCAAAGACTGTGTCGAAACTTTCTGTTTCTAATAAATGAACCCGTTGATGTTTAGCAGACTCATTTAACAAACTAATCGGCAACTGTGATGGTCGCAGGATAACCTGGTACGGGTCCTTAACAGCTTTTCCCATCTCGTCTTGAAACTTCTGCAGTGCATTTTGAGAAATTACTCTGGAATTGCTGAACCATTTTGGAGATGGTTCTACACGGGCCATCGCTCCTGAATTGAGCCATCCCTGGAACGGAGCAGGTGTTATGATTTTACCAGACTTATCACGCTTTGCCTTAAAATTTCTGTACATCTGCAAACGCTTGATGGTTGCTTTAGTACGTGGATTGGCTACATGTTTTGGTACAACACGTTCAGGATTCATAGAATGCCCTGATCTGTTGAAGCCCTCCTTACGAGGGGCTCCCGACGTTGAGCGCACCTTCGGCATGCTTGTAGGTAATAATACACCTTCAAATACTTAAATTAATTGGAAATTTTCACAATACGAATACGACCACGACTTGAGAGATGAGAGCACGTTTGTATATTTACTTTTTTTGGTTATGTTCATATGTCACTGTCACACGAAAAGCGTGCTAAAATCTGTAAAACCGACTCACTAAATATTCACAATAATTCTAGTTTTCTTGGGGTTTTTATTAAAGATATAGTAATATATTTATTATTATTTTAATTTAATTTAATATAATACAAAACAAAATAATAAAAAGGAAGACAAATAATTTAAATATTTAATTATAATTTATACATCTAAACCAAAACGCAGTTTGTGAAATTTTGACTTTAATACGTCTATTTCAATACAGAGTACACTACATTACGTATAACAAAAATAAACTGATCGAACTTTGCTGTCAAATTTTATAAAGATAGAAAAGTGAAATTTTCATTTCCATTCTTTCGTCTAAAAATTTATTAAAAATTTAAACTTAAAATGAAGGCCGCCGTTCCACTTATCCGCACTTTGGTTGCCCGCAATGGTAAGAAATATGTGGCATTTCTATTAGTCAAATCGGTTATTCCGAAATAAATACTTATTTGCTTATTATTACATAACCATACTACGATGGGGCTGCAGTGTTGTGTAAATTAGAGGCTTAAATGTCAACCTAATGGTTTTTTTATGTTTTTAGCCGCTTCGACCAGCCGCGCATACCATGCCGGCGGTCACCATCGTCCAGCAAGCATGAATGACTTGCCCGTTCCAGAAGGTGACTGGCAGGAAGCTCACCAGCAGAAACAGGCCAAATACAACGCTGGTCTGGCTGCTAGTGCTGTTCTTTTCATTGGAACGGTTGCATTCGTATGTTAATTGCGATTATCTTAAAGTACATCAATTAAATTGTATATTTATTATAGATTAAACAGAGTGGAGTGATCGACTTCAATTTCTACGCCCCGAAGTTGGAATAAATCAGCTGCTTTGTATATGTTGATGTGTAGAGTGGACATGTATCCGTAAATAAATAATGATAATCCTTTAAAATTTGTGTAAATTATTGGAGTACCTTATTTCCACGAATCACAACGAGTAACGGTCTAAACTCCGATTTTGACAGTAACTTCTGTAAAACCGTATATATAGTTTCGCGAATTTAACACCTTATTATCTGAGTGTTAGCCAGGTTTCGCATTTTTTTATATGGGTTAAGATGGTTTCGAGGGGAGTAGGGGTAGCCTTTACAGAAGGCATATTGTTGAATGAAGTGCGACTTTAGTGCTGCGTAAGTCTGATGATGTGGTCATTGTAAAACATGTTTTAACCTAAAAACTCTCCTCGGTTGGAAATAAAACCAATTGCATAGTATGTAAAATAATGTAAAGTTTATATAAATAATTAAAGTTCGGGTTTAAGATTCTAGTTATAGATCTAGAAATCAAGAAAGTCAATAAAATGTGTAAGTGTGTCGGTTTGTATGCCTGTATGTTTTTTACATTATTGATTTTTTACATTGATTTGCAAAAACAGTTTTTATGAAAATGAAATATATTTTGTTGTATAATTGTTGTAGGTGTAATGCCTAAATTGTGCATATTTGTTGATATATTATAATTAACTACCCAGTTGCGATTGACAAACCCTCATTGCATAGAACTGGGCCATCTCTCTACATTATATATATATATATATGTAGTTTATTTTAGTTTGATTGATATTGATTTTCATAACATTTCCAACGGTAACTTTAGCTATTTTTTTTAAATTTATTTTTAATAAATGTGGGTCATAACATGTTTTTTTAAAAGTTCATCTAAATAAGTTTGTATTTATACATTCTTAAAGCATTATTATAGAATTTGATTTACACAATTGTGGTTCATGTTTTGCGATTTTGCGCATAAATTTTGATTTTGAATATAAAAAGTCTGTTCCATATTTGTATGCACACGCTTTTTAAGTTTAAAGTAAAAAATATTTCTATTTATAATTACAATATTTACAATTATTTTTATTTTGAATGTTTTTTTGTGTTTTGATTTTGCTTTGCTTTATCTCAGCGTATATAATAGGTGACTTGCGAAAGGGTTTTGCTTTAATTAACAACACATATAACTACCATGTATATTTAATAGTCACAATAAAATATTCTTACAATGACACCCACATTTCTTTTGATTGAATATTTACTATTGTCAAATTGTATGTTGTTGATATCAAATAAAAAAATATTAATTCGATTATACTCATTCTACACTGTATTTTCCAACACTATAACAAAAATCTCAGGACTATATATGAACGTTGTTTCGATATGACCATTTAAATTTCCATTTGATTTAACACTTTTTTCTGTTTTGATTACCTAATATCACTCGAATCGATTAGCAGTTGTATGTGGATTTTGTATTTTATTTAAGTGTTTATATTTGATTAAAATATACCCTAACCTATTGCGTGGATTTATACATTATGTTAAACTTGATGGTGTGTGATTTACCCTAAATGTAAATGAAGATCTAAATAAAATACAAATAATAATTAAACTTTTAAAAGTGATACAAAATGAGTAAGGTGATATAGTTTTATGGTATGTTGTTTAAATGTGCCTTAAATTGTGTAACTTAAAATTGCCCAGAAAACAAGTCAAATAAAACAGAAACAAAATCTGTCGGTAAAATATTATAATTTATAATATACTATTCGACCGCAAAACCACAGGTTTCTTCTACGGCCTGGGTCAATTTGTCATTTAGAAGCTGGTGCGTTTCGTATGGCGGCAAATCAATGCGGTTGAAGCATGTGTGCGCCTTTGGTAGGTTCTGTGTGGGAACATCAACTGTTAGGTGTATTGTGAAAAGTCGAGGACCGACAGCACCCGTTGAACCTTGCAACGCTCGGAATCCTTGCAATGGTACCCGCGATGAGCCTGTTACAAACTGAAGAAGCCGAGCACGCATTTCCGATGAATATGATTCCACAATCTGTAAATAAAACAATAGAATATAATTCATTTATTTTATTTTATTTTTTTCTTCATTTTATTGCTTACCTGCCAAAACCATTGTACTTGCGGCGAATCCGGCGTGCAGTGCTTTAGCCGTGTATGCGTTTTCCAATCGTTTACATCTATACTACTTATACCGCCAATAACAAGCTCCAGTTCTCGCTCGTCGAAAGGCCTTAGAAGCTGATTCGGTATAAGTTCGCAAAAACCTGACACACAAAATATTTATTAAAATCTTCTATAAACCTTAAAAATCAAGACAAGCTTGTGACAAAAATTAAATTTAATTGGTGAAAAAAAATCTCAATTTACCTTTCTGTAAAGCCAAGAACTGCTGCTCAATACCTCGCATAAATCGGTAATTTACGTACAGTTTTACGTATTCGCGTTTATTTTCCTCGGTCACGTTGACAGATGCACCTTCTGGTTTGAGCTCATGCACTTTGAGCACTCCAAAACTGTTGTTTTCAACGCTGAATGTCGATTCAATGATTCCTTTGATGTTGTTTTCACTAAAATTTAAATTAAACTTAATAAATTAGGCAGATTTCGCATATATCTTAAATTCGTACAGCATCCACGTCAGGCTTCGGTGAAGTTCCGGATCGACTCCCTCAATATCGCTGAGGGTAATAGACTTGTTAAGCAATTGTTTGTAAAAAGGAGTGGTAAATCCTCCATCCAGACAATGTCCATGAAAAACAGCGATGCCCAGAATTCGTCCAACAAAATGAAAATAAGACAGATGATCAGGATTAACGCCTAAATTTTTTTTTTTTTAAATATTTATAAATGAAGCACTGAACTAAATGAAGCAAAACTCACCCGAATCTGTATTTATTTGCAATGTGTAATGGTCATCTCGACTGTACTGGAAAAGGCCATATTGAGGATTTAACATCTCCCGAGAAAGTAGATGTAGCCATTCACGAGCAATCCCACCATAATCCAGACCTTCTTCTCCTCGAAATTTAACCATGAGTCGTTTTCGCATGTCCTTTGGTCGCATTTTCATAATAAGTCTGTAGCTTTCTTCAAATATTTCAGCTCGTGACACCTCAAGACGACAGTGTCCCGATTGAGGTTGTAATGCCTGCAGTTCTGTGCGCAGTGCTCGCATTTTTCCAACCAAATCTCTGCGATACTTTGGAAGCAAATCGGCACCTTCAAGTAAGCCCTGTGGCAAGTCAGGCACGGTGTGGGGTACAATAGGTCGGACACCGGTTACTACAACACGGCTGTTAACAGCTGGCGATGTGTTACCATTTGTAACACTACTGCTGCTACTGTTACCTGCGCTTACCACCGGAGAAGCAGCACTGGTATTTTGACGCCTTATTTGATTGATAATTTGCCCGTTGAGACGTGGATCGGTAAATTGAGTTGTGCGATTATTGTGATCTACATAGTAAATTCGTCCAGATGCAGTTTTTCTTTGTTCCCAGCCAGTGGGCAGTGGTCCCAAAGAATCTAAGGCCAGATTTTGTGAGTCAAAATCACGTGGAATTCGAGGATCATGCCATGTTGACACACCCGTTGGGATATGATAAAAGTAGACCTGTCCCTGTGGAGTTGTGCGCATTTCTGTAATTTAATTAAAAACAAATAATTTGAAATACAGTTTCTTGTAGGAACAAAAAATTGAACCCACCATAACCAGGAGGCAGATCAAGTGTTGGTCGAATAGGAATTGTAGCACCTCGGACACTGTTTTGGGGATTTTGAGAATTAGGTTGACGAGAGGTTCGAGACGACCGTCGCCTAGATGATTCATCGAGATTTCTAGACGATCGCCGTGTGCGCTGTACTTGCGGATCAGTTCGACACTGTGTTGGTGCCGTGTCTCGACTAACATCTTGTCGAGTAGGTGCTTCCGAGGAGACAGATACATTTGA
The DNA here is from genome assembly GCA_010015015.2 of Bolitophila cinerea. Classification (NCBI taxonomy): domain Eukaryota; kingdom Metazoa; phylum Arthropoda; class Insecta; order Diptera; family Mycetophilidae; genus Bolitophila; species Bolitophila cinerea. Next base: position 19,682 of record JAAAKO020037185.1, read on the forward strand.
AATTTCTCTAACATGACTATTAACGAGCACTCCGTTTGATGTGCCCGGCGTACTGTTAACAGTGGGCGTGTTTGTGGTTAAACTATTATTTGTTGAAATACTGGGCCGTTGTGGTGATTCTAAAACCAAAGAATGCAACGCCGTTGAAACGCTATGTACATTGTTTAATTGTGGACTCATTGTTGGTGAAACAGCAGCGACTCGAAGTGCAGATGTTCTGGGAGACATTTCGGTAGATGTTTTTGGACCAGTCGGACTCGTTACAATTCCACTGCCCCCAGGACTTACTATAACAACTTCTTGCGAAACTCTTGACGGACTTGCAGATTCGGCGGACATTTGGCGAACACAGTTTGCAGGACTAGATATATGCAAAAAAAAATTATTATTATTTTCACTTTGCGTTAAAATATTACGTTTTAGCTGCGGCTGATGAATCCTCCTTAGAACGACTGGGACTGCAATTATCTTGAACTAAATTAAGCAGAGCTTCTGAAGAATGTCGCCGCGGAAACGATGCAGCAGTACCATTCATTAAATTGGTACAGGTCGATGATCTTGACGGGCCTGGTGGTTGAACTTGAAGCAATTCATCAACGGGTTGCACACCATTTTGATGAGTATTAACAGATGGTTCTGTTGGTCTGTCCCATTGTGTAGATTTTGTAACATGGTTTACGTAATAATTGCGTCCACCACTAGTTTTACGCTCTTCCCATCCATCGGGAAGTGTTTCGGATTGTACCGTTTGAATTTCGTCTTCTTCCGCAGGACCTTGAACATCACCACATGGTCCAACAATAGCTAATGGATGCCCACCAGCAGGACCATCTCGAGACATTAGGGATACGATAACCTGTCCTTTAACCGGCTCAGGATCGTCGGGCGAAGATTTGCACAGCTCCAAACGTTGAACTAAACAATTAAACAGATATAAGAACGACATCAAAATAAGTTAGGAAGAATCAATTACATCCTGCATCTTTAAGTCGTTGGACAGTGGTTGACAAAATTCGAACGCAACCCAGAAAACCACCGCCTTGTTTCTTGTTCACCTTACGTTGGTTCCAAATCGAGATGGTAATTCCATCCCCCCGGCTCAGATACAAGTCGTAGTGATTGTTCCATTTTGGATCTACTGATGCTTTATAAGGATCGGTAGTGTACACTTGACCAGTACCGTCTACGGAAACCTTTGCAAACGGATCAGGAAGTCCTAAGCAAAGAACAATTGAAAATTTAATTATGTGAATCGTGATGCGTTCAGCTATGAGACGCGACAGTGAAAGCGGCACAACTAACATTTGCGTGTTGACAATAAAATCACGTGTATTAAGTAATTGAAGCAATGCTTTTAAATCGTTTAAACTTTAAAGTGTAAACTTTATAATGCAATAATGATTTTTGAACATATCACCGGAAGTTAAAAACGCACATTATAATTAAAGAATATTTTGATTATTTTATAAAAACAAGCATGAACATCAATGGTACTTACGAAATAGGTCCTTTCGAGCTAAATTCCTGGCGCACAAAACTAAAAATAATAAGTCGTAGAATAAATTTAAATAAAAAAATTAATAATTAGGAATACAATACATGATAATTTAAATCAAAAAAAATAATGCATATAATTTCCACTTACTTGTTATACGAATTTTCTGTGCCCCATTTCGTCGGGAGTACTCCAGTTTGTTCATAATGCAAACTAAAATAATGTATCCTCTGCCAACACACCATTTAATTGCCAATTGCTGCGAGAATTGTTGGATAAATCGAGTGAAAAATGTGTCATATGTTTTAATCAAAACCAATTATTAAGTACGTGCACGGAGGATGTACGAGAACGGTGCAATTTGGTGTTGGCAGATCAGCAGCCTTCTCTTCCCAAATCTTTGACAGGCGAATGGCAAACCCATCATCAATAGATACCACCGCCTTGTGCGGTCATTATAGAAGTATCACGCACTTTCACTGTACAACGGATTAGGGCAAACACTAGCTCGTTTGTGCTATTAGTTTTTGGATAGTTAATATGGGGTAGAAATGCATTAAATGCAACCACATTTGAGGGAAAAGTCACACGCACAAATTGTCAATGTACAGGTAAACTAAAGCACGGCCATTAAAATTATGTTCAAGAAAACGACTGTGCGAATTGGATGCATATGGTGTTCTCATTCTAAATTGTGTTTAGAGTTGCCAACGCTTTGACGTATCCAACTGAATATGATTCAACTGGCGGGGAGTAGAGTAAATTAGAAGATATTTTAATAATCACTTAAAATATTTCACAATAATGTTTGCAGTTTTCTCAACTAAAAAAAATCTAAATAAAATCCAAATATGTTCTTGACTTGTAAATTCAAACAAAGAATTATAAATAATGTAGAAATTATTTACAAAAGCAAAATAAAATTAAAAATTGTCTCCATTATTGTGAATAGTTGTTTTGATTTTGACATTTCAAGTCGGCTTCGCGTTCGCGGTTCGCGCTATTTTGCCAAAATAAAACAAAAAGCATTCATACTCATAGATGTTACATATTTAAAACACCCGAAAACACAAAAAATTATTTCATAAAATAGCTTATAGTTATAAATAATAATAATGTCTATCAAACTGCAGTTAAACAATGGAAAAAATAGCTCGAAAAATAGTGATGAGCTTAAGTTGCAATTCATCCCTGCAAAAATAATGTTAGAAGAATCATCTGAGCCAGCGAATGTAGAGGAATACTTCAATAAGTACACAGAAGAAATTGATGGTGGTAAGATTTTGTTATAAAATATACTTTAAAAATTAATAACATAATGCATTACCTTTAAGTATTGTACAACGCTATCCGTGGGTATCCCTTAAAAGGATCAAAGTTTAGGCTTCCAGACACACATAAAGGTTTTGTCTTCGATGAAACGAATAAACCATTGAACGAAGAAGCTTCAAGAGTATTTAAATCGAGTGGGGACTTTAATGAGTTCACATATTGGAATTATGACAAAATACCGTCAAATAATGATGCTTTCCGCCAGGCGATGGATTGGATTGATATAGCATCCACGGTAAATAATTAACCTTTTGTGTAATATTTTTAAATCCCTAATATCAATATAAAATATATTTATAGATTCATGATCCAGTTAATGTCGAAGACCTTGAAGCCTTTAGTGTTCCCGAAGCTTACCCAACAAATGTCAAGACAGAAAAAATAAAAGCAGAAGAACAAAATATAAAAGAAGAAGCAAAGGAAGATACAACACCATAAGTTTTATTGAGTGATTTTTACAAAATACTATCCACATTTAATAAACATATTACAATTTACTATCGAAACACAGTGGAACTCCTTTTAAAACTTGTGAATTGGATTCGGTAATTCGTACACGCACAAAATCTCCAGGAGCTATAATTTTGTTATAGTTCTCTAAAGAATATTTGCCTTCTGTAGGAATAGTCACTAGAGGAACGATGACTTTTATATTCGCATCATTTCTACCGAAAACTTCCTGAGTAGATCTCTTGCTGAGCTAAAGAACAATAATATAAAAAAGGAATTTTATAACTTTATTATTACTTAATACTTACACCTTCGACAAGAATAATTTCTTCCTGACCAACATATTTTGAATTCAAAATAGTTGCTGTATTTCGAAATGTTTTGACCATCTCTCGCAGTCGAATGTTTTTAACATCATCGGAAATGTCATCTTTAAATCTACGGTGTGCGGTAGTTTTCTAAATAATAATTATATTATTATTTATTTAATTTATTTTTATTCAATGTTACCTCTCGCATGCTATAAGCAAACAAAAATGCGACATTGTATTTAACTTGTTCCATTAGTGTTATTGTATCGGAAAATTCAGCATCCGTTTCTCCACAAAATCCACATATGAAATCACTAGAAAGTGAAACGTTGGGAATAATAGAGCGTATGTGAGAAACTAGGTCTATATATGCTTCACGAGAATAACCTCGCCGCATACGTTCCAAAACCGAAGTAGATCCAGATTGTGCCGGAAGATGAATGTTTTTACAAATGTTAGGATACGCATTAATGACTTTCAAAACCTCATCAGGGAAATCTTTCGGATGAGGCGATGTGAATCGTATACGCGTATTTGGTACTGCTTCTGCTATGCACTCTAAGAGCTCGGCAAACCGGGCTCCGCCAATTTTAGTTTTGTATACAGTTTTAAATCCATGTGCGGTCTCCGAATGTTTTGAGTTTTCAATGTCCGATGACATATCTCTGTAGCTGTTTACATTTTGTCCTTGCAAGACAATCTTTATAATTAAACCAGCAGTAATATTTCATAATAAATTTATTTGCTTACCTAGCAAAGTAATTTCTTTGACTCCTTGTTCAGCAAGAATTTTTACCTCATTTTCAATAGAAATTAAAGGCCTGGATCGTTCTCTACCACGTGTAAAAGGTACTATACAATATGAACACATGTTATCACATCCTCGCATAATTGATCTAATTATGAATAAAAGTTTAAAAAAAAATTAATTTAAAACAAAATAACCTACACAAAAGCAGTAACAGCGTCTTTATTAAGACGAACTGGCATCACGTCAGCGTATGTTTCATCTAGGGAAAGCAAAACATTAACAGCACTTTGACCACCCTTTGTAATTGCAAGAAGTCGAGGAAGATCTTTATAACTGTCAGGTCCGGCCACCAAATCTACCCACTGTTCTTTTTCTAAAAGTTGTGTTTTCAGTCGCTCTGCCATGCACCCTAAGACACCAACTTGAAAGTTTTCCTTTTTAATAAATCGATTTTTTTTTAGGGAGGCTAGATGCTTTAGGCGATTCCAAATCTTTATTAAATAATATAATATATTAATATTACATGCCTTGAATAATAATAAGGATATATACCTTTGTCTCCGCACCTTCTCTAATTGCACATGTGATAACTAAAACAACGTCTGCATCTTTTATGTCATCCACTTTCACATATCCTGTTTCCTTTAAAATTGACCATACCACTTCGGTGTCGCTTACGTTCATTTGACATCCATATACCTCGAAAAATACCCTCCGGTTGTTACCGTTAAAATCGGTAGGGTACAAGTAGGGTATATTGTGTACATTTTCATTTAATGCAGCATTTGGAGCAGGCAAATTTTTGCCGGCTACTAAAAATTCTTTTAATCCTGGACCGTCTTTTATTATTTTCTGTATGTTGACATTGACTTTTGTCGAAAAATTGCGATTATTATTACGAAATGAAAGGGTTTGTGCATTTAAACGATTCCAAATATACCGCCGAAATTGAAAACATACTCTTGTGGCCATACTGATGTTTGTTTGTATATTGGTATTTCTTCTTGTCACTTCTATATATTTTTTATTGTGTGATATTCGGCGAATTTATATAAGTTAGTAAATAATAATGCCATAATATACAATTAAATTCAATATCACCAGACACATATTTTTATTTCTTATATTAAAATTAAGTAAGAAACCATTTATGACAAACAATATTTGTGTCGCAAGAAAACACTCAGATAAAACAGCATGCAGTATTGAAGAGTCAACTATAGTCAGATAGTCAAGTCACCCTTCAGCTTCACTCAGCACTCACACTCAGTGTGACAGTGACAGTACAGTATGGATGAATTGACATTTACAAAATAAAATATTTCTTTACATTCCATATTTATTCACAATAGTTTTTTTTTTAAATAAATATATGTATTTACATGTTTATTACGAAAATTTAAATTTAAATGTTATGATCTCACGCTCTCAGGATATGCTACTAAATATATTATGTCTATGTGATATATTGTTATAAGCCCATAAATAATAGGTTGTGTAGTAAAAAACAATAAAAAAATCCTAATATGGCACTACTGAATCTGTCATTTTTGACAATTCTATTTATAATTTTTACATTGTTGGACACACTGACGACAACTGAGAATTGTCTGTAAATTATTTATATTTATTGATGTTCACTATTTATTTATCATAAAATATGAACCTTTGCTTATTTTAAATAAATTAAGATTTTTACCCATAATGAGCCATAAATACGACGAAGACTACCATCGCAAAGGTACTTATAATCGACTAAAACAGCGATTAAGCATTTATTTTGTTGTCACAAAAAGTTTTTCCCTATAAGATAGAAAAAAAACCAGAGAAAAATTCAATACATTGTGCGAGAGAAGTGCATTTAAAACATGTAGAAATTTTATCTGTTCTTGTGCATTCTATAATTATTATTGGCACTTAATTGTAGAAGCTAGCAAAATATGGGGAAAAGGTTCTTAATTTTCCCAGTTATTCACATTATCCAGGCTCGTATGAAAGTCGAGGCTCTACCAGGCGATACGATCGAAGTCGTTCACGGTCGTCATCACCTACATCCTCAGATTTCAAAGATGACCGGCATAGCAGAAGGCGAGAAGAAGATCGGAATGATAAGTCCAACGATGTTTTTCGATCAAAGCGTATGTATTATGCAGAAATTTTTTTTACTTTTTAATATGACTTTAAAACCCTAGCGAGTGTTGCTGATATGTGTCCTCCACCACCGCTCATATCAAAACATGGAAGTTCCTTCTCGAAACCTGCTAAAGTTCTGGTAAATATATGCTGAAGTAGCTTAAAGAATTTTAATAAAATTTAATTGTATGTAGCCCGTAAAAATGAAACTGGCACCTGTTAAATCTGTAGAGCCCGTCAAAAAGATCTCAGTTGCTGCAGCATTCAGCAACGACAGTGATGACGATGAAGTGGAACAAATGCCTGCAGAATGCCGAATGCGCATGAAGAATATTGGACGGTACTAACAAATATTTCTTAATTTATCTATTATATTTGATGCTTATTTTCTATGTATTGAATAATTAGAGACACTCCTACTTCTTCCGGACCAAATTCTTTTGGAAAAACCAAACATGGATTTTGTGACTCCAAGAAAATGTTTGAGAAAAATATGAAGGACGACTTTCCCGAGTGAATGAAACCGCTGTGTATTCTTCCAATTAAAACATCACATTATTAGTATATAGTTGCTGAATACTATATACAACTTACGTATAATTAGAAACAAATAAGTTAAAATAGTGTGTTTTAATTAAATTTAATAAAGTAGAATAACAAAGTAATTTTGTTATTGATAATTTAGTTATATACATTTGTTTGATTTGATCTCATTTTTCTTGTCCTTAAGATTTGCAGTCAATTGTGTTTAAAAGTTAAATTTTACATAATTTAATACACAGCAAATTAAAGCAAAATGCAAAAAAATATAAATTGATATTTTAAACATTAATGACTATATATATATACATACATACATTGCATATTCTATGAAAATTCCTTTTCCCAATCCAACAACCAAATACCAAAAGATATTTAATCTGATCAAATACCCAATACCTACCCATGTTTACATATTAAATGAACCTATGAATAATGTAACTTTAAATTAGCTTGAGAATATACGAAAAAAAAATAAAACGATTTGTTGGTTAAATAGATGTTTTATTCAACTTTTTGCATTATTTACTTTCTGGCTTGCTGTTGTTGACGAGCAACATCACGGGGGAAGGTCCGCTGTGGTGGTGTACGGATACGACGAGCTTCCTTCGACCTGTTTCGGACAACCTTCGAGTGAATAGCGCAAGACACGCAGTAGTGCAACTTGGCGTAGAGTTTAGGGAGAACGTATGCTGTAAATAATAAGTAAAGGAACATTAAAAAAATGTTTCAAAGAACTTTTGGGTGTGGTTTTTGTTTAAATCTAGACATATTTTAAAATAATACTTACAGGTGTAGACGGAAGCCTCAGTGATGTCACGGACGGCTGCGGCTTCAACGATGTTCCGAATAACGAACTTCTTAATCGCCTTGTCCTTCGGGACGCAACGAGCACAGTTGGTGCATCGGACAGGCTTGACGTGCCCACGGTTGTGTTTGCAACGTCCTCCGTTACGGCGTTTCTTCGTCTGCAAAGAAAAAAAAGATGTTTTTGAGGTTATGTTTAACAAGTTCTTAATCACAAAAAAATTGCAATTTTCACAAAAACTAAAAGGAGTTTTCAAAGATGAGCTTAAATTCTAACTATACATTCACTTATTGAATTATTTTTGACACAGTTCTATGAGAAAAACTAAACGACGGCCACATGCATTCGACGTATAGACGCATTAACTAAAACAGTATTTTCAATGAGGCAAAATGTAACAAAATGCTATCGCAAATCAATTTAGTGATCACTTTTTAAATTATTATATCTCAAACGTTTCAATAAAATATTTAAGTTATAAAAAATAATTGAACACGAGAAAAACACGTACCATTTTGATTACTTCTTCACGGCAAAAGAGCGGAAGTAGAGAAAGAAAAATGAACTTGGCTGTTGAAGTTAAGTTGGCGACGATTTAAACAAGTGAGCAACGATCTAATGCGTTTAAAGCTAGACACCCAGTATTCATAAAGTATTGCTGCTATGATGTAATAATTCTTAATTTTTGGGGAGATTATAGCTTTAAAATTGATCTCATGAAATTTCATTAAATATATA
>JAAAKO020037186.1:0-12583 GCA_010015015.2 Bolitophila cinerea
ATAAAGTCCATTGGACATAATGTCTGTTTAAAGTAGTTTGTGGACATTATGAAACCTGTGTATTCATGCTAAAAATGCAAATACATTTTAGCAATTTTACGATAAAAATGTAAGCCTGAAAACAAGGTCTCGTAATAATACTAGTAACTATAACAAAAAAAAATAATTTTTGTGATTTAAAAAAAAGGATTTTTGATTTCTATTTTTATTTTAATGTAATTTTTTATATGGATATATGTACTAAAGATCAAACAAACGGTACGTTAGCTTCGGCTGATCACTTTCAATCCTTTTTTTGGTAATAAATTATAAAAAAATGATTTTAAGCGATTTTTGAAAATTTAATTTTAATTACAATAAAATTAAAAAAATATACCGAAACGTGTTTTTTAACAGCGTGGCATATTTATGTACACAAAATGGTTGAAATATTCCACTGTGCATCGCCAGCGCATCGCAGAGCAAGGGTTGTGAGGCCGTTTACACAAATAGTATTCCAGGCATTCTAATGCTTTCTGCGAGTACAAACAAATGACCACCACACACACACACACACTCACAGACACCTGTCGAGAATGGGGATTTAGAAACGCTTCGAATTTAAGCCTATATTCGTTCGACCAATGGGACTCTATATAACCGAACTCTTGCATCTGCCCGAACGATCATGATTTGTGATGGATTGTTAATCCAATAGAGAGACATAAATCAATGTGTCGATAGAGAAATGAAACTAGAAACCAAGATGGTGTTTCAAGACAAGCCATTTTATCCCTCAACACGGACCAAATTTATATGTATTATACGGAATTAAATTACCACTCTTTTGCTGTGTGTTAGTGTATGCGTGTGTGTGTGTGTCTGTTTACCCGCGTGTGTTAAAACTTAAGTGCTCTCTTGCTTTGCTTGCGTTATTATGTGTATGTTGAACAATTCGGATTTATGCTTGTTGTTTATTTTCAAATGAAAATGCTGCGGATGAGATGATGCGAGAAATGCTTTATGTGTATATATTTTATAGTATTAGTACTGTACATAATTGTGTATATCTACATAAATTGTAATAACAACATATTACATACGCGTGTAGCATATAGTCGTACTCGTATATATATACAATGCGATGACGAACGCATGGTTACGTGTACGTAACGTATATTTGTATAGTTATGTTGTTATATTGTGTGTGTGTGTGTGCGGAGTATGTGTGGTGTATGTCTAAAGACGCTGTGGCGGCGGTGAAGCTCTATATATATATATATATATACAATACGAATTCATACATAATATATATTTTGATAAGTCGAAGATTTTCACAAGCAAAGGAAAAGGCAGCCCGAGCTCGAGCATGCGATGTCAATAAAATACATTTTACGCATGTTTACTTGCATGTATGTATTTGTATATATATTTAAAATATATGTATATATCTGTGCGTGTGTATACTATTGAAAATCAGCACGGAGTTCTTGGAAATTCACGCTTACAGCATAAAATCGTTAATGCATATTTGGCGTTTAGGGCGCTGCTCGGTGTGTTATTTACAAGATTACAAGTAAAGTGTATACTTATAACGAGTTGCTTGAGTACATTTTCGCGGCTGTGCGTGAGGAAGCGGAAATGATTAAAACTTCGTGGGTGTGCTTCGATTAGACATGTCTGAAAATATTAAGTTTAATTTTATAATATTTCAAATAAATGAACAGTTGACCGGCAAAAATCTGGTCTTACGTTTGTTATTTATTTTTAGATTTTTTAATCTCGACAAACAAATTGTTTTTTTAACAAAACAAAAAAACAGTCAATTTAATCTAGACAAAAATACTTTTGCAGTTTATAATAAAGAGTAAAGTTTTTCTACTTAAACAGAGCTAATAAAATCTAACCCAAGAACCAGTATAGTTTTTTATACAGAAAAAAGATATTAGTATCCTACCTATATTTCTTTTGGTTTTATTTTATTTGTACAAAAAAGAGCAACAAATACTAAAATAGCAATTTTTATAATAAGAATAAGTCTAAAAAAGCATTAGATAATGCACCATCCTAACAGCAGAATGCGCTATATAAAAAGTTGTTGTTGTTTTTTTAAATTATTTTTAGACAAATATTTAAGGGATATTTTCAGCAAAATAAAATCTTTATAAAAAAAACTATACATTTTTTTTAAATAAATTCTATACACCCTATTCTGCTTAGTCCCGAAATATATTATAAAATTAATTAAAGAGTTGTTTGTTTTTTTTTATTTTTTTTTTAAGCCAAATAAAAAGTCCCAACGTCATCCATTGGATGACCGTACTAAAATATCGATTATGCTCGATCGAATAAATCAAAACTGCATCATTACATATTATCCCCAAGACCAATTGAACATTTTCTTTAAATTCATACAAAAACTCCCAAAATCGGCGGTAGGGCAAGCAGAATTAAAAGGCCAATCATTTTTGCCAACCCAATGAAAATCATTGATTTTATACTATGAAAATAACTAATTTTGAACTATGAAAATCACTGATTTTGTACTAAGAAAATAAGAGATTTTTTACTAAGAAAATTAGTAATTAATTGCAATTATTTAATGTTTAAGTTTTTTGTTTTATAAAAAGATAAAGTTTGAAAAAATACCAAATAAAACAGTAGCCACAGTTTTCTTTTGTTGGAACTGATTACAAACTCTAAATATACCCCCTACTACAAAAAAAATAAAATTAGTCGATTTTAAAATTTAAATACTTTAGTATTAAATGACATTTTGCGAAAAGATATCCTACCGTCCAACCCACAGTTGATTGATCCTCATCTCCGCAGGAGTCAAAAATGATCGTTTTTAAAGCAAAAGACTAGCAATAGGAAGAATTTAATTGAAGTTTAAAAAATATATTAAATATCATAATGTGAGTTTAAGATCACATGTCATTATCTGAAAATTTAAATACCACAGATAATTATTAAAAAAAAAAAATTAAAAAATCATGGAATTATTTTATGAGGAACTGTTATTCGATGAATTGTTTTTCGGGAAATTTTTTATCAGGAATGGTTTTTCGAGAAGGTTTTTTGGAGAATTTTTGAGTCGGGCAGTGTTATATGGGTATCATTTTTTGTGGTGCTTTATTTATTTTTTATTTTTTTGGGAACTGCATTGTTAACTTTAAACTAATATATACAATGGAATAAAAACGAATACATATTTTCAATAAATAAAATTAATTGATTTACTTATTTTTGGAGGCCCATACCCACATATCGGGATTCGCCAATGTGCTGGAGTGTCCAATTCCGAAAATAAAGATCTAAATTATTCATTAAAAAAATTATTATTTTACCAATCGTGTGTCGGCCAAATAATTGATACGGGAAAATAGAATTTACTACGATTGGTCGAATTTCGAGGGACGAATCACGATTGACCGAATTTCAAACAAAAATAAAGAAAAACCTGATTCGGCCAATTGAGAAACCGAGGGCAATGATATTAAAGAAAAATCCAAATAAAAATACCACAGATTTGTCTATTCCTGTTCGAGATACTCGGAGATATCGTAAATAAAAAATCCCGATAGAAACGACTAATTGACAAGATAAATTCAAATTCGTATATCTATAATAATCGATCGAATGTGCCACTCATCGTAGAGCATAATTTATGCGCGCTCTCGCTCACTCTCATCTTAGAAAAACAATTATTTTGCGTAAACACAATAAAGGCGAAGCCATCACTTACACGCTCGCTCAACAACAACAACAACAACAACAACAACAATAAACGTATATATGTATGCCTACAGAAAATTTAAATATTTTAAATATTACAAGCAATGTGCGTGTGCGGATTTATGCGCTACGCTTGATTGACCCATATGCAGATATATATACTAAATTCATATTATGTATTTTCGGATATTATTTATGCGCATTTGTAATTACGTTAGACGCATAGTTTTTAGTATATGTTTATAACCGAAAGATGTTAATGTAAATACGCCAAATCATACATGTATGTATATATATATATATGTATATATTTATGTACATATTTACAAGTTGCCTGAATTTTAATTTTAATTGAAAATACGCACGCACATAATGGATTATTCAGTCTATGTGGCCGTTGAGTTAAAGGCGTGCTAGCGCATATGTATATAATACACGCATGAGTTCGCTGCCAGCGCGTTAATTAGACTATTTAATTGGGAATTCAGGTTTCTTTCAAATGCGTGCTTGCGTGCATATATAGGCGTGTGTGTGTGTACGAGCACTCGACATACAAACACATATTATCTATGCATTACCTACAATTATACTCGTATATGCATTTGAATGCGCACAGCATTACGGCACGACCGTGGCGACCAACGACGACGTCGACGCGCGGATTTGGCGCACACACATTTCATTGTAAATGCCGTGCCACGTTAATTTGAAACTAATTTGATTTGCTATGCGCATTGCACGCGCGCGCGCGCGTTCGAGTATACTTGCGCAGGTCGAGCTCGAGCTCGTCTTAGACGGGAGAGCCAAAGAGTCAAACGGCGAGCAGACAATAATTGCAGAAAACATTACGGACAACATCGAACAGGCGTTCGAGCGTCTTATGTCTGTGTATATATATACATGTTGTATAATCTGTATAATGTATCTATATTGTATATTCTATACTATGTAACATAACATGTTGGCACCGGATGTATATATAATATACATATACACGTTGTAGTGTAATTCGAAGTGCAGGCGAATGTAATCAATTCTGTTCGGGCTTCATTACAAGAACGGGCATCAGACGGGACGGGCAGACATAGGCGCACATAGTTCGTGATCTATATCGTGCGATCGTGACTTATGAGGGCCGCTGCAGAGGCTACAGCTAATTGGTCGCAATGTCCCGCGGGAGTGGCCTTTTGCGGAGTACTCGTATTTTGTGGCATCAGTGCACACATATAGAGGTTTGTATAAAATGGGATAGATAGATGTAGCTAAGAATATATAAAATATATAGCTATGGATTATTTATCATACAAACATTTGATTGATTTTAAATTGAGAATATTATACCGATTTAGTACATACTAAAAGAAATTTGATATTAAACGTTTCTATACATAGTAAAATATTTTTTTTTTATACAGATTAGATGGCATAAATAAATAGAAAATCTTGTATATATATATACAAATTTACTCCGTTAAAACTCCTTTTTTAAATTCTGTATATGTAATACGGTTTTCCCTAGAAAGTAATAATAGGCCATTTGGTAACTTATTTTTATTATTTATTTTTTTAAGATTGTAAACCTATCTGATAGTGTGAGCGAGAGAAACGGCGGAACAGAGAGAGTGTGTTTGAGTTTGAGTGTTATAGTTCATTTAAAACGGTTATTCTAAAGTCAGAAAACTATAGAGAAAAGTCCACATACATAAAAATCTTGAATATTATTTAACAGGGAATGGAAAGGAGTAAATCGCAGGCATATGAATAAAAATATGACGTATTTCCTAAAAGTTTGCTTCCACTAGAGTTAACTACACTTTAAACACACTATCCAAAAACACTTTATAAAGGAGGATTTTTAAATTTGAATCCTTTCCCACCTAATTTTCGGGAAAAAGAAAACTTCGTAATAAAAAAACAAAAACATTTTTTGTTTGTAGTGATGTCGGCCAATCGAGATTCGTCCAATCGTCATCATTCGGCCAATCGAGGTAAATTTGAATACGCAAGGTTTTAAGAGCTCTCGCTTTAAGGTCGGGCTACGCGGGCGGATTCTTTTTTATTGTGATTGTGAAACTGATTTGCTGTAGGCGCTGAATTGTGCTCGGGATGAATTGTGCCCGGGACGAATTGTGCGAAGACAAATTGTGCGGGATTAATTGTGCGGGACGAATCAGCCGGTCACCGGTATTTTATACTGAAATGAGTGGAATGCGAATATGAAAGTGTTGAATGTACAAATAAATTGAATTTGTAAATGGATGCGTTTATTCTTCTTTTTTTGAAAAGTATAATGAAATTCTTGTTTTTTTTTGCTAGTCATTTGCTTATTTTTTGCTTCGAAAAAACAAGCAAAATACTAGCAAAAAACAAGCAAAACACAAACAATCCACAACTTTCTTTTCATTCTCTGGTTAATTTAATTCTACTAGCGCACTACCGCGCGATTTTCTTTTGGCGCTTCGTGCATTTTTTTCTAAAAAAAAACAAAAACTGTAAACATAATAATGTGGATATGAATAAACAATGTTCTTCAATTCATTATCCATGTTCAAAAAGCATTAGACGCACTCATTATGATACTATATCTGTCATGTCGGTATGCCCGGTGTAACCATAACGCTATGTCCCGTTACCTGTTTATTGCGCCAATCGCACAGAAAATATAATTCTTTAAATATAGAGTGCGTTTAATTTTAAATAGCATCCATTTATATTTTTTTTGGCACGCAATAATAAAATATTATGTCATAATTATTTTTTTAAATGCATTACATTATTTTATTTTTTAGATTTCAATTATTTTTTTTACCACGCAATATTATTTATAAGTATTCATTTGTTTTTATTGTCTTTCATTTTTTTTATGGTGCTCAATTGTTTTTTTAGGTATTCATATATGTTTCAGAAAACTCTATTTATTTTAAAAGTTATCAAATATTTTTTTGGCACCCTTTATTTAATTTGTATTTCAATTGTTTTTTTGGGACGCAATATTTGGAACTCAAATATTTTTTTTGGCTCTCACATAATATTCACCCAAAAAAATATAAGCAATAAAAAAACATGATCAAATATATATTTTTTAGATCAGCATATGTTTTGAACGTAATTCATTTTCATAGTTCTATCTAAAAATGTTGACGATTTATTTTATCACAAATAAAAATAGCACTAAAATTGTTTTCCTTCTTTATTTGAGAGAAATAAATGCAGTTATTTAAATGTTGGTTTTTTTAAAAATAAGATTTATTTTTTGGTTTTAATTGAACGATTTCATTCTTAAGATATTCAAAAACATCAGATTCATACATGTCTATGAATTTACAAATCATTTTATTTTTTTGTGCCTCCAATCGGTTTGTTACTCCGGATCACAATCAATAATTATCAGAAAAGTTTTTTTTAATTTGTCTTTTCGAGAAGTTCAGTATTTTTTCATGAATTCTTTCAAAATTATAGATTTTAAAAAATATATATATATCGTTGAACCCCAATAGAAACACCCCGTACCTCCCCCCTCTGTACGTGCCTGATCTCGACTGATTAACAGCAGCAACAATATTATTTCAACATCGAAGTAAATAATATATAATAATTGAAATAATATATATACCATTATATTATAATATTGTCCCTTCTTACAGAAAGCGAATATTTAAATATCACCAGCAAAAAAAAAAACTATTTACAAGCAAAATATATTTAAAAATCACTTCAATAAAAAAATACGGTATTTAACGAAAAACAGGAATTTTTAATGTGGATTTTTTTCCTACTGTATTTCAAGTCGATACAATTAAAGTAGGGTTTGGAAATCCGAAATCTTAAAGCAAAAATGTCAAAAATTAGAAAAATAAAAAAAAACAACGGATATGCCAGTGTTTAAAACAGTGGGGGCTAACCCTTGGCCCGCGACATTATTTTTCTATAACAATTTTGGCAAATAAATACTTTCAAGAAGGAGCTTATCCATATTCATATTTATATTGATATTGACACTTAATTTAAGTGCAGTGGACGGTGAAATATACCTTGTAAAAATCTCCCATAATCTCTTTGTGTAATGTTGGTTTGAAAAAATAGATTTAATTAAAAAAATAAAGAAAAAAGTCCAGAGTTTTTTGGATCGCTGCTAACTGTAATCGTATTTCAAATAAAATAAAATTTATTGAATAAAGCCACCAATAAAAAATGCAATAATCAATAATGGGCAAAAAGAATACAAAAAAATATATAAAAATCACATTTTTGTGTCAAAATAAATAAATTTTAAAAATCAATATAATAAATTAAAAAATCGCCCTAATACAAAAGAAATATTTTTGGTAACAAGTATTTAGTATATGTTTGATTATTTAAAATTGATTTATATATGAGGATAATTTATATTTCGAGGATAAATCAGGCCCGTGGAGGGATTTGGGTTACCCAGGCTTAAATTAAAGTAATAATTTTTTCAACTCGTAAATATTGATTCAAATTACATAACATAGATTCAAAATTATGTAAATAAAAAAAAATATTAAAATGTACTCTAGCAAAAATGGATGTGTTTTACAAAAAATGTTTTGATCCTATAAATTCAATTATGTCCGCTCAATAATTCAAAACGTGCTCTAATATTTAATAAATCAGCACTAGCTTTTAATGAATGTGCTCTAGGTAATGTGGAAAACAATGTGGTTAATATGATATATTACCTTCAATATCAGCACCATTTTGTTCTTATAGTCAAAATTGTATTTTTAGCAAACGCTAAATGGAGAGCCAAAAACAAGTAATAAATGTTACCAAAAAAAATTGTTCCTAAACAAATGTTTTCAAATAATAAATACTAAAATGTCTAAAAAATCAAAAATATGCCCAAATACCGAGTCAAATACGTGCCACCATAAAAAATGTACGTTCAAAAATCATTTTATAAGCTTTTTTTGTACAACCATTTTTTTAATTTTTTTATTTTTGGGGTAACAATTTTTTTTTGTAACATCTTTTTTTACCTTAAATGTAGGTCATAATAACACACATTTATGGTAACAATATACTAATTTATTTATGGTAACAAAAATGTATTTATAGTTACAGAAACAAATATTTTTGGAACAAAATTTTTTTTAATCATATTATATATTATTACAATTTCATTTTTTTTTTTTAAAAGTGAATTGAATATAATTAAAATGAATTGATTTTGCCAGAAATCAAAAAACCGGTTCGATGAACAATGTTACTTAAAAATATCCAAAAACTTATAAACAATTTCTGTTTTTCCATTCTGTATTCTTTTATTTGTTCACACTATTCTTTTTCATATAACATGAAGCATAATTTTTAAATTATTCTAAAACTTATTCAATGACAAAGACATCGATTTCTGTTAAGCTTTTTCTTTTAATTGTTTTAATTGATTTGGCTAAATCCAATTCAAAAGACCATATATACTTTTGTAACATCAAAAATCTTTAAATTCAAATTAAAATAACCCAAAATCAGTCTCGAAAAACAATCATAAATTATTATTTTGTTCAAGATTTCTAATAAAATTAGCAATTTTGTCATTCAATCCATAAATTCAGTTTAAAACAGAAACCATGCCCGCTGAGGCTTTAAATTAGAGTTTTTTTTGTTCATAAAGCTGAAAATCCGGTTTGATGTTTTATTATTAATTGGTATAATTTTTTTTAAATTGAGTAATTATGTTATTTTCGAATTTCTCTGGAGTTTATTTTGGATCGATTTTCTTATAAACCTAATTATTTTCGGTATTAAAACATTTAAAAATCTGGGATAATCTATTTGAGGTCTTTCGATTTGGTGTATTTAGACATGGTATATTTTGAATAAAATAAAAATTCGATTTAAGAGCTTTTATCTTTTTTTGTTTTTTGGCTAAAAATTCGTTAAGTATTTTAATATTTTACGGTCGTTTTATGTAAACAATGTTTGTGCTGCACATAAATTAAGTGTGACCTAAGTGTCAGGTTTCCATTAGTCTCTCAACGTTTTATTTTCTCGCAACGAAAAATGGTCTACTAGAATGCAATATTCATTCAACTAAATGCACTGAAAAAAAATTAAATGTACTGAAATAAAAATAAAAAAAAAATCACAAAATTTCCAACATGGAAAATTATTCAAATAAAAATTAAAGAAATATTGAAAAAACACTGTTCAATAAAAATTAATATATGTGAATATAGAATGTTCAGTTAGAAATGAATCTATGTGCTGATTAAATAAATAGAATAATATCAATAATCATTTTTAATAGATTTAACGCCTATCAATCAATTAATTTAATAACAAGTTTTTTTTTCAGTTTTTTAGTGCCGAAATAAATATTTAAAAAGTCGCCTATCAATTTAATTACCAAGAAAGTTTTCTTTCCAAGTTTTTTTTAAAATAAACATTTTTTTTATTACAATTAGGCCGATGGTTTTCTATTTTATATTCTTGAATCAAATCTTTGGGGAGGGTGTTTTTTGGTATGGAAAATAGACAACGGCTTTTTTGTGAAAAAAAACACTATCGTCTAATAATACTCTATTAATTGATAACATTTAAAAAAACAACATTTTTCCTGGAATTCATTCAAGGCGTATTGAAATGTTCGTTCATAACATAAAAAAGGACACGCATATATATGAATTTTTAAATTTCATCCAAATTAAAAGAGGTTCAAAACAGCGCGAGATTAAGATAAATTGTATATTAAGACGAATGAGGATTATTGATTGGACCTTTCCAGCTGAGCTGTAGTGTCCCAACAATTTGTAATAAAATACATTTTTCTCGATTATTTAGAATATATGTATTATGTATAATATGTATGTATTAGACAAGCCCAAAATCCATCCTGATAAATTTAACAATAAGTCAAATATATGTTTTCCGTTTTATCGGTATACAATAATATATGTGCATATATATATTATAAATATGTTTTATATGTATATATATATTTATAAGTAAAAAGCTTCACACACTTTTATGGTTTTATTTTTATGATATTTTTATGGAGCACCATATGCCAGAAAAAACCATTCATTCCGGAAAGTATGACACACATACACACACAAATTCTCGTATATAAAAAAAGAACAAAACAAACCAAGTCCCAAGATTGACAATGATAGAACGAACGCATGTCGAGTGGTTGGGCGTGTGTGTCTATATATGCATGTGTGTGTGTGCGTTAACACAATAGAACTCTTACATATATTTTGGTTCAATGAATAGTTACTATAGTTCGTACGTATATTATATATTCTATATCTATATATTCGTTATTTGTCTACACAAGCATAATGACATGGCAAAAATGTTCGAATGTGTTTCGCTATTGTCGTAATTACAGCGTGACCAAACGACGTGTACCTTTTAAAAATTAAATGCAAGCATTTGAATCGCATTGAGCTCATACTGTTTATGAACACATAAAAAAACTCGTATACCTTATTATATACTATTTTTCTTATGTTATTACAACGAAAATGTGGACGAGACCGATGTTCATATTATTAAATGTCAACATTATAATATGCGAGTGTTATTTGTAAAGGACAGGCATCAGCGGCTTTGGTGAGAGCGTAGATAATACATAATACGAGTGTATGTGTGTGTGTGTGTGCACAGGGACAAATAATACCTTTGGGTATGTTTTTAATAAAAACAGATTTTGAACACAGATAAAATTTCAAACAATTTCCAAAATTTAAGAATTTTTGTCATCACAAAAATATCGTTGTTATCATATAAAAAGATTTGTAAATATGCAGCAAATTTATAGAATAGAAAGTTTTAAAACTTATTGTTGATTTTTCAATATTTTTTAAAACAAGCATATTTTTATGTATTTGGGATTAGTTGGGAGGGTAGGGCACATCAGGGTACATCAAATTTAAAATATTGCAGTTTTTCAGAGAAATATTTTTCATAATGAAAGTTAAAGCAACAAAACGATTTACTTAGTTAAGCAGAACTATAGTAGTAGATCAAAAATTCTCTTTATCATTTGCATTTTTTTGTAAGTTGAGTCATCGGGAAGTTGACATCAACTGGAAGGATATTGAGGATACTCAACATCGACTAAAAAACAATTTCGGAAAGTTTAAAAGAATATTCTCATTTATAAAGAAGATTTTTAATAAAAGAGGCTCACAATGCTCCTCAAGTAGTGATAGGTTTGATTGAAATGGATCTAAAACTGATTGGATATTACTGTAGGTTTTTATTTATAGATTCCATATCTTCTTACTGTGAAATCGTAGCTGGTATATTTCTCGATATATCTAAAAAAAAATCCATACTTTATGCGTAATATAGTAATAGTAACTGATTTACCTAGAGAATATTGATTAGAACGGTAAAGGATGTCTGCTAAACTTATAGTTCAAGAAATTTCTGAAGAAATTTGAATTCTTTTTTTCCACTTGGACACATTTTTTATTGCAACTTCCACGAGCAGTGGATATTCACTTTTAGTTAGCTTCCACCAAATTAATGAACACTATTGCCTAAAGCAGGGATGTTCGACCCTAGGGTATTTTTTACCCGCCGACGTCATTCAAAAATAATACAATCAAACAAAAAATGTATGTAGTACATAAAATGCATTAGTATTAAATTGCATATTACACACAATACGACTTGATTTCGGAAACTTTTGTGAAAATGTATTATTATATTTTCACTGTGTAGCTAAATACGCACGTATTATAGTAAATTTGAGTTTTATTGTGAGCAATTTACCCAGTAAAACGTCAAGTTTGAACATATAGCTGCCATACCCTTCGGTCAGATTGGCGTTGGACAATTTCGAATCCACAAAATTCTGAAAAATCCTCGAATTTGATTGGTTGAAAAA